>BGPR01002041.1:148671-200372 GCA_013235015.1 Araneus ventricosus
ATTACAACTACAAGTTTGGACTATTTGAAGATAAAGCTATTTTTGAAAAATTGTATTTCAATTGTATTTTAGTAATATTTTTATATCACTGCTTGTTTTTGAAAAATTGTATTTCAATTGTATTTTAGTAATAATTTAATTTTAGTAATTAATTTTAGTAATTAATTAATTATTTAATTAAATTTTCTAAAATACAATTCAGATAATTACAACTACAAGTTTGGACTATTTGAAGATAAAGCTATTTTTGAAAAATTGTATTTCAATTGTATTTTAGTAATATTTTTATATCACTGCTTGTTTCTGAGCATATGAGCCGTTACTGCTGATTTATCACCATGGATATTTTTCTGAGGTTTACAAGATGAACTATTTTTGTAAATACTTCAATTAATGTATAATTTGACTATTTTTTAGATTTAACAAGAGTTAACAAATACATTGTTATTTCCTGATTCCGCCCTTTCAATAACTTATTGAAATATATACATTATCCCTAAAGTGTACATCGAAAGACTGGATCAAAAAGCAGTGAGAGGTATGGGAAAAAGGTCTAAGTCACTAACTTTGTCTTCTTATATCTCTGTAAGTTTTACAGATAGAAGAGTACAACTTTGTATGTGAATAGATGAATGTAAGAGAAACATTTTACTAACTGACATTTTTGCACTATGAGGGCCGCATAAAAATTTAATTTTTGCAATTTTTTTATTATCAATCCCCTCAGAAGTCAAAGTATTTTCATGCAAATTCTTACCTTATTTGATGAAACTTTGTAATTGAAAGTATATGTCTAGGATCAATATTTAAGGAAATGAATGCTTTTTCCTCTTCTTTGGGGCACCTTATATATACAAAATTTAAAAGTTGAATTTGCAGAAACTCACAGGTATAGCAAATGCAACATGTAAAATTGTACATGAAAATAATAAACTAGAGCAAGTGAATAAAAGCAGTTTTTAAAAACATACTTTTATTGGTGTACTAAGAAGTAGATTTTTTTTTTTATTTTAATCATTTTCTACTTAGAATTTAAAATTCATTATTTTAGATATCAAGGAATCTTGAAATATTTTTTTCAAATTCTCTACCAGGTGGCGCCAAGCGAAGGAAATAAAAATTTAATTAAATTAATGGATTAAATGATAATTAAGTTTTAAAAATATTAAAATTGTGCATGGATAACCGAGAGCCCAAATGCGCAAAATATTACACACCATTAAATCGGCAAAAAATTGATTATATAATTCCATTTTTACAAACATGCAACAATTCAGTTAATAAAGGTGCGTAAAATAGGATATAAAACGGTGTAAATGACACGTGCCCCTTTCGATCCCGATTTCTAAGGTTATTGATTTTCGTTTGACCCCGATTTCATCTGCTTATTCGCTCGGACATGCTGATTATGAACGTCAAACTGGGGCTTTACTGAAGCCAAGCTAAGTAGAAAGAAAACAACTTTCTTTAAATTAAAACTTCTTACGAACGTAAGCATGTTTTTAAAAATTTTTATTGTTCAATGGCTACTTCACGAAAGAGTTTCTGAAACTCCATGCATCCCTAAAATTGTATGCTTGATGGTACCGTATTGTAGAGGATGATTTTTTTTTCTGTTACAGAAAAATAGCGGGGGAAAATCAATGAATATTATGGACAGACAAATTTAAAAGGAAATATAACTTATTTTATCAAAATTACCTACTTATTTATTGATTTTTTAAAAATGAATACAATAGCTTTTGGATAAAAAAACTACAATTACTTATTTAAGAAACCTTGCACATGAAAAAGTCACTTTATTTTTGAAAATCTAATTTCGTATTCACTATTCTATCGCTGTCAAAGAAAAATAAGAAAAAGAGATGAAAAAAGAGTAGGGAAAAAAAAAACTCCTGACGAATTTTTAAATCTCTAAATTTCGAACATCGGAAAGAACATTCCCCTAGTGACTCATATATGTCAAAACTAAAAATATCGCTATTTCAGATCTTAAAGGAGGAAAAACGGGAACTTTAAAAATAAGAAATTCATTTTTTAGCTTATGGAAAGCATGAAAAATTACCAAAAAGGGGACAAAAAGCTTCTTGCTTCAGAAAAAGATGCGAGCTTAGAAAATCTTTTTGTTGTTGAAATGAAAGGAGAAAAGGCAGTCAGATGATATACGATTACGTTATAAATCTCTGGAAGTTCTAATTTTGATTATATTTTTCAATTTTGCGTGTACATCATACTTTTTTTTCATTTGATTTCAATCGACCGCGATCCCTTAGGACAGATAATGAATTTTGCTACAAGAGCAATTTATATTTTAACTTAGTATAAAATGAAAGGTTAATAGGAGAATAAACTCTGGTTTCTTTTGTGAGCTTAAATTTTTTTTACTGCAGGAATATATTCAAAATTAATCAAGTTTAGAAAGTGAAAAGGTGAAATCAAGAAAATAAAATATTTTGCGCATAAATATAAGATAAAAATATCAATTTTTCTTGTTCAAGTCAAGTCATATACAGTGGTGGGCTATCGGGGCACCGGCGGCCCCGCCCCCCCCCCCCCCAGAGCCAAGCCAGAATTCTTGATTTAATTTAACATCATTACAAATGTTTTTTCTTAATTTTTCTCTTTAAAAAAATAATAAAAACGTTTCAACATTGCTTTCTGGCTTGAAAGACTCGAAAATTTTGCTACTTTTGTAGTCATTCCACTTGTACTTGTAGCATTGACGTGGTCGAAGACATTTTTGGCTAGTTATTTCATCGTAATTTTTGTTAAATTATCGAAAGTATTGTATTGTTCTTTATGATTCTTATTGTTAGGTGAGGAAAGTCTGTAAAGTTAAAGAGTTTTGGTTTACTTTAGCCTTGAAGTTTGACATTCATCACGACGATACAAAGTTTTAATGACCTCAGCCGGCCCCGCCGCAGACCGGAATCCTAGATACGCCACTGATCATATACAATAGTAACTGCGCATGGCGTCTGACATCTAATTCTATGTTATCCTGCCGCTGTACTGCTAATTCATGTCCTGATTTTTCCTGTAAGATTAACAATGGATTCCAAAATAAAATTGGCGTGGCACATTTGACTCGAGTATGAGAGCTTTCATGTGTTAATATGATGTCGTTTCGGGCAGAAGGTCGGTGGTGTCTGCAACAAAGCAACGCATCAGGGCATTTGCCAGGCGAATTCTTTCGGTAATTTATAATTAATGTAATTTGGGATTATAATTAAAGTGAGCATTTACTTTTTTCCCTCAAACCGGGAAATTTTTAAATTTTAATTTAATATTATGTAAATTCAAGAAAGCACATATTTCTCCAGTTTTTATTTATCAATAAAAAGATCAGGAATAAACGCGTGAAAATAAATAATATTTGTGACATCCATTTTTTACTTTTTCGTATACGAAGTATACAAAGAGAAAGTATTGTAATCGTCAAAAAATTCGAACTCGAGATTTTGACGAATCTCCCCGTTTTAGACCTCCCTGAGTCCGAAAAACACAATTTTGGAATTATGTCTGTCTGTGTGTCTATGAACACGATAACTCGAAAACTATTAGAGCTACGGGGATGAAATTTGGTATGTGGCTTAAACATAATTTATAGGTTTCTATCAATTTTTTTTCTTCTGTAGAACACATTTTTACTTCAATATATTTGGTGTTGATTTAAAAAAAAGAATGAAATTCTTCGCAAGATTTCTTAAAATTAACTTCGATAATTACCGTTGCTTTATAAATTGCGACCTGCAACTGTGTTTTCTAGCTCATCCACAACTTATTCATAACAAAAAAGACCCTTTCCACGGGTGCATTAGTGGCGGGCACACATAGAGTATATTCAATAATTACACGAAAGTTCGTACGATTTAAATTATTAGCGTGAAAGTGTTTGAACAGTTCTATCCAACGACTTTCACTTAAAATATTTCCAGTGTTTCATTCTTTCACTTCATGCGGCGTAATACACTTAGAACTAAGTGCGAGATAGCAGGTTTCTGACCAACTGACATATGTGTGACACGTATAGTGCATGCTCCGTTATCGCCGGGCTACTAGACATAACTGGAGGATTTTTTTGATTTTTGGCCTTTTCTTGTTTGAAATTGTGATCGTGGGTTGCTCTCTTTCTGAAAACGGGACATTAGGGCGTCCCGAAACTGTGTTTGGGGACAACGGGACAGACTACCAAAAAACGGGACTGTCCCGCTCAAAATGGAACTGTATGGTCACATTAATTATAATGTATAGCACACTAAAACTGAAAAGAAATACTGATCATTCTCAGATACGGAAACCCTCCGCGCTTCTTCGAATGCGCCTTGCGGAGTTTATTTCACCAAAATGGGGTGAAGTGACAAATGGAGGGGGAGATGTTTACATTTTATTTAGCAATATACGGAAACCTTTTGTTTTCATCTATTGATCCGTTATAAACACTAACTGAAAAAAGATTAAGTAAAAAAAAAACCGTCTAATCGGATGAAGGTCATGACCTAAGAGAGAACTCCGGAAAAGCGCTCATCTTGCTCATTGCCTGTCACCCCTTTACGTAATAAAATCATCCAAATGTGCTAGTTTCGGGTTTTTGAAATGAACAGTAGTAAGAGCAGTACCGTTCGATGACAAAAGCACAGGGTGATCATAATTAAATAATAGATGTTTAGTTTGTTAGTTATATTAACGTCCCGTTTCGAAGCAACACGAGGTCTATTTTGGTAAGGACCTCGTAATTTTGAACCGCGGTCAGATGACGAGGACTACGTCTGAGCTGGCACCCCCTCTCCTGGCTTCCGCTCCACACCAGCGGATGACGTATGATCTCTTACGTATGATTTAGTGTGCAGCAGGTCCCATAAACGGCGGATCTTCAGTGGAATCGGGTTTCGAGCCTGGAACCATCCGGCCTCGGGTCCGATACCCTACCACTAGGTCACAGCGGCCCCAATAGATGTTAGTTACAAAGAAAGTACTGGGCCAAATGCAACACCATTTAGACAATCAGGAATCGATTTATAAAGGAAAAAAGTTCATATTTGCACCACCAGGGGCAAAAGTGTAGCTGCAGGCTGAGTTTGGGCAGTAAAATAGACATAAAAACTAAATAAAGGAGTGTTTTACGTGATTGACTAATATATAATGGGCATTTTAACACGCACAAAAAACTTTTTTTACAATTGAATTTTTTTTTTAACATTTCGCACGTGTCCTCTGCAACAAAAGTTGTGTGAATGTGAATTATGAAAAGTTTTGTGTGTCTGATCTTAATCATTGTTATTTTTGGCTCTGAGGTCATTTCAAACGGCTTGCGTACTCTGTAAATGTGGGTAAATGAACAGAATTAAAGGACCGCACAGATCAGATAGATCTATAGAGGAATGATGCATTCTGTAGTTGACTGTTATTTTCCGAATATACATGGTGCAGTGTGTTCAAAGGAAATATATTGAACATACCTCGTAAACTAAATTTTGAAATAAAAGAAACAAAGTTGCAAAAAATACGCTTTGAATTGTAAAGCTAACAAATGCATTGCTAATGTGCAAAAATTCAGATAGATATTAATAATAAATATAACTGCTCAAAATGTATTTCTGTAGGTTTTAAAAGGTCCATTAAATTTCAGTCAATTACGTAAGATGCCTATATCGATATAAAAAGCTTCGTGGTTTTTGTCTATAATTTTATTCCGTATATAAATTTCAAAACAAATCAATACTCAAGTTCCTTACCTTTTGGTTTAAATGAAGAAAGAAAAAAAAAAGGAGAGGCATGCAATTTCGGTTAAAATAATGCAAAAAACTAAATTTATGTCCGGTTTTCAGAACTTTTACCCTTTCATAAATCAACCCATCTCGAAAAAAAGAAATAAAAACATATAGAAAGAAAAATTATAATATAAAACACTTATTCTACGTCTACTATTCGTTAATATGAATACTATAATTTCTCTATAAATTAAAGAGAATATTTCTTAATCAAACAGAATATTTGTCTAAATTTGTCTTTCAGATACAGATCAGTATTACTTAAATGGCTTCAGTTATCTAACAAACTATATAAAATAAAACAATATAACTATAAAATATATATTAATTTATTTAATTTTGATGTTTAAACAAAACACTTCCTTCAAACAATACGCGTTTACGTCAAAAGTTTTATCATTTTAAGGAATGGAGACTAGACTAATAAAACTGCCAACTGTTTTAGGCCTTTTCTAATCTTTTTATTCTTGTCATCACCAAATATAGTCTGAAATATAACTGTGATAGATTCTAAAAGTACCTATCTGGCTTATTATCTTAAAATAGCATGCCATGATCATGTGTGGGCTTTTCGAAAATAAAACGTGATAAAACATTAAACTGGAAGAAACGAAAGCATACAGCTTTTGAGCAATGGAAACATTTTTCGCACGCACCTGCAATTGAAAATTTATTGAGAAAACTTTATCTTATTCGCCACCACGAGAAAATCCACACTTCCATTTAATTTCAGTTTAAAACCATTGGAAGTGTCTCCCCTCGTTATCTCGAAGTCTCTCCCCAAAACGTACCATATGTCAATACAATAAGGTACGTTTTGTGCTTTGTAAGTATGCTTTTGCGCTTTGCCGAAACCGAGTTTTGTGCTTTGAAAAAAAAAACCGAGTATGCATTTTGGACGCCTTCCTTTCTTCTTATTGAAACGAAAATTTGACATACCTCAACAATTCTCATGATAAAATTCGTCCATATAGTTTGTTGCGCTTTGGAGTTATCGTGTTCACATCCACACGATCGACGGATAACTTTCCAGAAGACGGATTTTGTCCCAAAATTTGACGGAAACTAACAATTTATTTGTTATATTATCATTACACAATAATTTTGGACCGCAAAAACAATTATTTACTATTTAGACCACATACCAAATTTCATCTGTCTATCTCATTGCGATTCAAAAATGTTTTTTTCGACTCATGGAGGTCTGGAACGTAGAGATTCATCAAAATCTCGGAATTGATTTTTTGTGACGGTTACGATACTTTTTCTTTGCATACTTCGGACAGTAAAAAAAGAAACATAAATATGGCACTGTAGGATCCTGAAACTAATTATAAATAGTTTATGACTGAAAGAACTTGCTACTCCTTTCAAAGGTAATCTAGTTTATTGCAGCAAGATTAACTTCTTACTTTGAAGACACACTAGAGATATTTTAGGATGGAAGTCGCCATTTTGAGCAGACGACTAGTCAGCATCGCCTTTCCAAACGACGCCAACATGATCGTGTTGAACCCAAAACAGGTTTCATATGCACTAGGTTCGCATATACTACGAATCTTCAGTGAAATATAGTACCGAATCCGGGGTCCCCAGATCCGAAGATGAGACTGTAGGTCACCGTGGGGTCTTGGCACCCTAAGAATTCCAGAATTGATTTTCAAATTTTGAGTGGAAAATGATCTTTGAACCTTTGACTTACTAATCTGAAAGTTTCAAAACAATCAGGCAAATGTTTAGTGAGATATGAAGTTATTTTGCCTAACACGTTATCACGTGCCACGCCCACTCCCAATCATGCATATTTCATGTGCAAGTTGCAAAGCCAC
The DNA here is from genome assembly GCA_013235015.1 of Araneus ventricosus. Taxonomy (NCBI): domain Eukaryota; kingdom Metazoa; phylum Arthropoda; class Arachnida; order Araneae; family Araneidae; genus Araneus; species Araneus ventricosus. The sequence goes on from BGPR01002041.1 coordinate 156,272, forward strand.
CTAATTTTTTCTACGAAAGCAAAGCAAAGCAAGATGGTTGTTTCAAACAGAAACGGTTCATTCTTTGTTTGCTTAATGTTTTACCGCTTTCGCTTCTTAATATTTATTAAGCACATTTGAATCATCATCATCATCACTGCTTTCGTTTCTCTTTTTGTTTGAATTTCTCACTGTCAATAAAATGTTTTTAAATATTTGCTCTGTTATAATAGATATTTGATAAATAGTACTGCAGATCATTTATTAAATATTTTGATTAAAAAAATGTGAAAAAAAAATATTTTTTTTGAAATATTTTTAATTATCCCTATATATGATGATGGTAATTAATAATTATGGTAATAATAAATATTAACAAAATTGATACCTTAGGAGAGTTGCAAATGTCAGGTTATTTCTCTGAAAAAAAAACTAGCTTGATATAAGTCGTTTCTATAACAATTTTTTGTGTTGAAATCTTTAAAGCTGTTTTTCTCAGTTTGCTTTTTTCCAAAATTGTGTCTGCTACAAAATACTAAAAGTCAATCTCTTTTTAGTCTAATTACTTGAAATTTTTTCTGTTCTCTCAAAAATGCATGCTTAATAGAATTAGGGATGAATTTGTAAAAAGTTTGATTATAACATTTTTTAAAAATGTACAAAGTGAAAAATTCTGATATTTTCCAAAAATTTTCACAAAATTTTAAACAATGTTTTTTTCTCTGAAACTAATGTAGATATCAAAAATCCGATCCCTATTTCTGTTAAGTACATTGAGCTGTCCCTTTCAAAAAAACTTGGGGAAAAAATATTGAAAATTGTATGAGAAGAAGCATTTTTAAAAAAGGCTTAATTTTTTAAAAAAAATTAAAATTTGTAACTTTTGAAAATGAAAAATATTTTAGAAATTAAAGTTTCTGCACAGTTTACATCTATCTACTACAAACTTGAATAAGTTTGATCAAAATTGTAGAAAAAGCTCATCACGTTACAGCGTATAATATATAAATGTATTCAACGTATATTATATGAAACGCACATAATAACGTAAGGTAAATTTAAAGGCATGTCATAGACATAATGAGTGCATTAAATTTACTTTATTTTTGCCAGATATTTTAATGATATGTGAATATTATGCCAAAAAAATGGCATTTCTCTTACATATTGATCAAATTATTTAATTTACACTTTAAACGTCTAAAAAATAGTGTAAAGAAACAACAATAATATATTTAACGAAAAGTTATCCTGTTAAAACTCGGATAATTTAATTTTTTACAAAACCTTTACCGATATTTATGGAACATTGAATATTATTCAAGCATTTTTTTTTCGAATTTTCAGTTTCAATCTGAAAAAAGTGAAAATCTTCTCTAATTTTCCATAATTCATTCCCTAAATTTTTTTCGTAACCTCACTCGATTCAAAAGCAAGCCAATCTATCACCAGACACAAATATCGCCAATCCTCTGTCGAATAAGACTGCTCAGCTTGGCGCCATTTTCTCAAGCAAACCCCGAAGTTTCTTGAACCTTGGCGAAAGAAGCCCTTGCAGTGGCGAGCAACCCTTTCAAACGAAGCCCGTCAATTGAAAGCCCAGCTGTTCGATGTGGGGCGGCCCACACAATTGCCGCAGCTATTTTACAAGCCTCTGCTTCGAAACAATACAGAGCAGCTGGTTCTGTAGCGGCTGCTCGGAATGAGGACACAACACCCTCAGTGGAGAGCGTTTGATTCCACAGAGGATCTACCCCCGCTGCCTTTAAAAGTGACAAATTGGTAAAGAATTCAAGAACCAAAGGATCCAGAGGGTAGGTTTAACTAACAGACAGCACAGTGTGTTTTTTCCGCCTTCTTGACTGGTGGGGTGCAGTTTGAGCAGATGATATTCGCTGATGGGTTAAAAGAGGCAGTACATTCGTAGAAGCGTGGTGGCCCAGAAGTTATTTGAAAAAAAAAAATTAAGTTAAAAAAATTATTATAGCACAACTGCATTTTATTTTATTATGTTGGGTATCTTATTTTGAAAGCACATAAGGCCTTCTATTAAGGAGTTATTTTGTAGTTTGCAGCTCTAGTCAATTTTCGAGATTGACACTTCTTTAGACATTCAACTTTCCTTTCTTTCATTCGATACCAATGCTATCTCCTCATTGATCTTGAGTCAGAACTGCAAGCAGTGGCGAATCCAGGATTCGGGTCGGGAGGGGGGCTGAGGTCATAAAAATTTTGTATCGCCATGACGAATGTCAAACTTCATGGCTTATGTAAACCAAAACACTTTTACTTTATAGACTTTACTCGCCTGACATTAAGAATCATAAAAAAAAACAATACAATACTTTCGATAATTTAATAAAAAATACAATGAAATAACTAGACAAAAAATGTCTTCGACCGCGTCAACGCTACAAGTATAAGTGGAATGACTAGAAAAGTAGGAAAATTTTCGAACCTGTCAAGCCAGAGAGCAATATTGTCACGTTTCTATTATTTTTTTAAAAAAGAGAAATTAAGAACAAACAGTTATAGTGATTTTAAATAAAATCGAGAATTCTGACTTAGCTCTGGGGGGCTGCAGCCCGATAGCCTCCCCCCCGGATTCGCCACTGACTGCAAGTTCACTTAATAAAGTAGACTCATGAAAAACTCAAAACTGAGTTACAAACTGCTTTCTTAAGAACGCAAATTATAATATTTTTTGTCATTTAAATTTTTTCTCTGTTTTGCCTAGAAGAATTGATATTAATTGAAAGGCTTGTCTAGAGGTTATTAATAAGTTATATAATTGTTATTAAAGATGTTTGTTGCAAAAGATGATTTGACTGATAAACATATTTGATATTTCTTGAAAATACTCCACTTAGAAAGGATTCTTAAGTTTCATGAAGCACTTTTCTTTTATATATACCTTCTCACTTATACCTCCATATTTCACAGGTGGCAAAATATCCTACTAAATTGCCATAAAGAGCATATACTGTATGCCCAAAAGTACTGATAGCAAGATGAAACTTGCAGAAATCGTTATGTATAATGTGTACAATATTTACAGGAATTTTAGTTAACTCAGAACAAATATTTGGGAAGATATAAAGGTTTTCTTAAAAAATCCCAAATTTTTCCGTCTGTTTTTTGCTTATAACATGCAGAGTTTTCTGTTATATTATACGAAACATACAAAAAATGACAATATGTTAAAGAAGCATTTTGTAAACATTTGAACAACATTTTTCCAATATTATAGAAATTATGAGCATTTTTAGTAAATAATGTTTTACTGCGCATGTGCGAAACATAGCGTAATTTTTCTTTCACAACTTTAAAGCCAGATATATAGGACAACTTATATAAAAAAGTCAGTTCAATATCATTAGTATTCAAAAAGATATCGGCATTACAACGAGCAGAATTTTAGCTCCTGTCGAAGAGAAGCTAAAAGATGAGGGGTTGTATACAAATTGATATTTTTTAAACTAATATCTTTGAATAGTTATATTGAATTGTGGTTAGAATTTGCTGAATACCCATGAACACTTATCAATTATGTGCTTAACTTATTCCAGCTAATTAGGCACTATAAATAACAAAAATTTTATTTCTTTATTTATATTATTAACATGATTATTAACAAGTTACATATTGTTTCAATTTTAAAGCCAAACGATATTTTTAAATATATTTCTTTTATGGCCAAGCAATTTTTTTATGTAATTAATTTCTTTTCTTAAAATATTTTAATAATTCTACAAATATATATTTTTTATTCGTTACGAATATTACAAGTGTTCATGGGTATTCAGCAAATTCTAACCACTATACAATTCAATATAACTATTCAAAGATATAAGTTTAAAAAATATCAATTTGTGTACAACCCCTCATCATCTTTTAGCCCTTTTCGACAGGAGCTAAAATTCGGCTCGTTGTAATGCCGATATCTTTCTTAATACTAATGATATTGAACTGAATTTCTTTTTATATAAGTTACTCTATATATCTGGCTTTAAAGTTGTGAAAGAAAAATTAAGCTATGTTTTGCGCAGTAAAACATTATTTACTAAAAATGCTCTTATTTTCTGTAATATTCAAAAAATGTTTTTCAAATGTTTACAAAATGCTTCTTTAACATATTGTCATTTTTTTGCATGTTTCGTATAATATAACAGAAAACTCTGCATGTTATAAGCAAAAAACAGGCGGGAAAAAGGGAGATTTTTTAAGAAAACCTTTATATCTTCCCAAATATTTGTGCTGAGTTTACAAAAATTCCTGTAAATATTATGCATATTAAACATAACCATTTCTCAAAGTTTCATCTTGTTATCAGTATTCTGTGAGGCGTGGTGGGCAAAAACAGTCTTTGTCTTCATCAGTTTGTAGACGGTCCCCTAATTGCCGTCAGGACCGAATATTTAATGTAAAATGTGAGTTACAGTCTATTCTTTACATGGCCGAAGTTTAAAGGTAGTCAGTCCTTTCCGAAGAAATCCTAAAAAATGCGAAAATCTGAAAGTGTCCGGATACTTTTGGGCATATAGTGTATTCAATTTCAATAGATAATGAAACATTTTTATAGAGATAATTGTTTCACTGCTTCATAAATTTTCAATACATTTTCCAATTAAAATCCGTGTGATTTAAATCGTCCGTGTTAAAAGAAAGTGCATATTTCTGATTATTAAAAAGGTTTTTAGTAAGTTCCCCCAAATTTTTCGATTTCGCTCTTAGTTTTTGTCAGAGTTATCTGGTGGCTGAGTCATGACATGGGGACATAAAGATTGTGGATTCGAGACCTTATTCCATCAAAGATCTTCGGTATACACGGGCCTGGTGTAATTTAAATCTGTCAGGGTCAAACATTCTCCCGATGGTATGCTGTGGATAGGGTTTCTGATTTCCGGGCCTTTTTTCCTTCCCGGGAACATAACAGACATTCCCGGGAATGAATCAAAATTTGAAAAAATCTGAAAATTAGTTATTTTTAATTTATATCAATAATAATTACGCAAAATAAGTATAGTCATAAATTCCAAAATTTATACTCTTTTATTTATTGAGCTACAAGATACAAATAAAATATATTAATTTTTAAAGCAATCTATGCTTTTATCATTCAACCTAGTGTTTAGCTTTGTTATGAAGAACCCGGTAGCAGAAAATGCCCTCTCAGTTTTAGCTGATGTTGGAGGAATTGTTTTCAAAGTCTCGCCAGTTTTATAATATTTGATGATCGATTTTCTGTTGATTCAAATAGCTGCAATTCTTGCTTCACTATTTTGCTCAAGCTAGAACTCTTGCTAGTTGAACAAAGTATTACCTTTGTCTTTGAGTGGATCGCTTTTTCTAATTTCAAGTACAACTTTCAAGATTTCTCTTCCAAAGCTTCTGTGCTCTCTTCTTCTGAGTGCAAACAGTTGGACAGTGATTCGTCTTCCTCGCAAAAAAGCCTTGTCATAATTATTTTAGCTTGTTGAATCAAAGATTTTTTATTTGGTAAACGTGAAAGATCCACAGCAACTGCAGCAGCATCATACTTTCATCCAAAATTTAGATATTGCATTAATCCAAGTAAATTAACACTGTGTCTCTCACTAATTCTTTGGACCTGAGAACATTTCATATTCTTAGGAAATTCTGAGTTTTGTTTGTTCACCTCTCCAATAATGAAAGCAAATACTCTTTCCGCAGTTAGCAAAATCACGTTTCGACTGCATTGTTTTTCCATAGAGTCTACTACTGGCTTCAAGCCTGCTACATATGCAGTCACAGTTTCAAATTCTACATTACCCAATGCTTGCTGTTCTTTAATATTAATTTTCAATCATTGCCAACAAAATATTCCATCGTGTTTTGGTGTCTAAACAAACCATCTTTTCATGGCCAAACTCTGCTTTAACACAATTTTTTTAAATATCATTCTTGAGAGGTGATTTTCTGAATAATTTTACGATTTTTTTTGTTCCTGGGAACCAAGTATAATTCCCGGAATATCAAAAATATGTAAATCTTACTATTTTCCGGGAACCCGGGAAAGAAACCCTAGCTGTGGAAGTTTGGATAGTGGTTTCTGGTTCAGGTAGCATCATCATCATCTGACAACAATTCAAAATTATGAATCTCATCCCAAAATATCCCTCGAGTAGCTACAAAACGGGATGTAAACCTAACTAAAATGAAAAAAAAAAACCCATTCTTAATTTTTAACATGAACTGTTTTATCTTACCAAAATTTCAATTTATATTTATCACTGTTTATTCGATATTTCGCTTTCTGCATTCCTCACTTTCTAAATAAAGTCTTGTTTCCTAAATAAAGTCTTGTTGTAATTTTCTAACGTTATATGGGAAACCTTCTATTAATTTGAAAGAGATGATCTTCTCGACAGTAATTAAATTCGACCGTCCGCGAAGTCAACCTTAAATATTTAATTCACCCTCGACGATTATATCGTCAGATCCACTCACTTCACCCTCACCCATGCTCCATCGAGCCAAACTCCAAGGATTGCGCCAAACACCATGTCAAGTGTGTTCACTCCAGTAACTGATTCTATGAATTATTAAGCTGCCGGGGCGGACAACATAATACCCTGTCCTTATCTCCAACACCCCTCCATTCGAATCACTTCGCCTTCACGCCCAAACGATCATATTAACAGACTTAGACGATAATTCATACAACAGTCCGCCCCCCCCCCCTCCTCCTCTGATTTGTTGACGCGATCAAGTAATAATCAGCCTATCGACTTGTCTCAATCTTCGTTGGACTTAAACAAGATCAACCACTTTCCAGTGGAGGATTGTGAATTCTATTGATTTGGTGCTCACTGGGACATGATCATGCATCCTCTCTGTGGAGAAGCTGGTAGAACCATAGAATGGGTGTTCCTTCTGAATTTTGTATCTGCCTCATGCGTGTATGTCAGAAAAGCACTCTGTGAAATTGCATCGTGACATCTTTGTAGCGAACTATCTGACGATTGAGGACATGCAAAGAGGTTGAAAATCTTCTGGTTCAGATATTCTGACTCGTATTTTACATGAAGAACGTACGTTCCAGCCGTTGTAGGCTTGGATTGTATACTGTGTAGACGCATGAAGAGAACTGTTCTGGATATGAAAATTTCTTACATTTATAAATTAGACTCCAAAACATAGGAACCCATCCAATATTTATTTTGTAGATCCCAATGTAATTTTTGAATGGATAAATGTCGGAAAATTGGTATGCTTACTTGAATATGTATGGTTTGTCAAAAACATAAAAAAGGCACTGGTATCTTCGTGAACTATAAAAAAAGGAGGAAAAAGAATAATTCCTTTTGTACCCTTCAGCTTTTACATCGTATGTAATATTTTACATTTAATACGCACGAAGTCATGTGAATTCAGTTATTTGTCGTGCAATTTAGGTTAATTTTCTTTCAATTTAGTTAAAACAGTATGAAATACTTAAGGTATACTTAATCAAAAGTTTACACATTTTGGATAATGATTAAATGTAAAAAAAGTGAGTTCTCTTGAGAAAGGTAACGAACAAATAATTTCAGTTTAGGTAAACTTTATGGTCTTAACATCTTGTCAGCCGAACTAAAGGAAATGTTTTTCCTTTACTCATTATTTGAGCCTCCTTATTCTTTATTTGAGCCTCCTTATTCTTTATTTGAGCCTCCTTATTCTTTATTTGAGCCTCCTTATTCTTTATTTGAGCCTCCTTATTCCTTATTATTTCCTTCAGCCTTCCTTTACTCCTTATTTATGAGGAATAAAATTTAAAACAAATTCATTTTACTTTTAAAAGGGGTGGTAGTGATAGCGATGTATTTATAACCCCACCAGAGTTACAAAATTTATTTAATCAAAACGAAACAAATATTAACAATTATTAAATGAAACAAACAATCCATATTTTCAATTTGTTATGAACGCTTTAAAATAGTGTAAAGTAGCATGCGGCATTACAAAATGAAATGTCTTCAAAATAGGATTAACGAGCCAGGCTTGATATATTTTCTGGAATGAGCACTCTTATTTTTGCCTCCACCTCTCTTCCTCGCAGTATGACTCGTTTTCTTAAAATTATGGCACCAACTAGCTCTTTTAAAACAATTAAATTTATTACATTAACATTAGACAATCGCAAAACACTAAAAAAAACAAAACAAACAGCAAATATTTAAATTATCAGAGAATTAGTAACAAAGTTTTAGTTTCGAAGGTTTTTGCTGAGTTAAAAGTTTATTAATTTTCGAGAAATCACTTTTTCTGCTGCCTCTCACTCTGATATTTCACTCCATTTCTTTTGTAATTATTTGCGCACATGTTCACAGCCTCGTATCCCAGCTCAGACTGGTTCGTCACAATTCCTACCACACGGTGGCGCTGTTTGTACTGGCAAGCCGCAAACCTGTCCTTGATGTGGAGCGCGCGCGCGCATTTGACATAAAATTAATTACCTCCGTTTTTATTACATAATAAGAAGAAACTGGATTCTTACGAGCGAGAATAAAATGCTCGAACTGTATGCTACGAGACCATGTAAACTTCGTTGTTTTTATAAAAAGTCTACAAATTTAAATGATCGTTATGTGGCACGTTGTGGTTCCATCTGTACTAATCACGTTTAAACACCATTGCTAGAGTAAGTGGTAGTATTTTGTTTTACAAATGAGATTACTTACGATATAGTCTTCTTCACATAATTTGTTATTTTCAGAGTAGAAAATCCCACTTTTTTCCGCTACATCCGTATTTTTCAGAAGTTTCGTCAGAGAGATTACCTTTTTTAATGTTTTTAATAGAAATTTAATTCACAATATTCTATTAAATTAAATTAAATTAAAGTTTTATGGAGTTCATTACTGCGGCATGCGTATCAGCAAAAATCCCGTCGTTTCTTGTTAAATTAAAAGCTTACTAATATTCAGGGAATAGCTTTTATCTGCTGTCTGTCAATGTGATACTTCACCCCACCACTACTATCATTCTTAGGGCAAACTCTGCACTTGGGAAAAGATGGAAATCATTATGTTCGGAGTATCATCCTTTTTCATTAATTATCAATATTTTGTTTTGATTGAAATAATTCTCCAGATTCATTAAAAACAACAGAAATTTATCCAGCTTTGAAGAGAAAGTTTATAGTAAGAAGTAAAACAGTAAATGAACATTAAATACTTGTTAGTCGCATGCTAATATAATGATTTAAATTTTTGTCTGAAGGGAATGTTTGATTTGTAAAAGCTTCTAAGAATGCACTGTGTAAAATTCGTTTCATGAAATCAAATTCCTTCAACTATATTATGATTAAAATAATCATAGATTTTTAAATATAAAATATGTTATTTTATTCGGCCATTTTAAAGTGTCGGCCCAATTGTAAAATGTTCGAAAATTATGTAAGAAAAATAATAACATAATAATTCAATAAATAAACTGAATTTTACAACACCCACCAGTGCCTAGAGGATTGAAGCAGGGCATGGGTTGGCCCATGAAAAAAATCTGAGAAAGAAAGTTATGGATTCTCTCTTCTGACTGTGCTCTTAACCAGCTGGATTGAAGACCTGCTGGTTAAGAACCTAGACCTATATGTGCTTTAGAAATGAATTGCTCGTTTCGGTTGGGGTGGTTGCTAGAGGTTTTCCTACAGCCGAAACATAAACGAGAGCCAATTTCCTCTGAAAGTCTTCCAGGAAGACAGCCAGATCCCATATATGGAGGCTTAAGTAAGCATTCTACCTTAGGACCTCCGGCTCACTCTGCCGTCAGAAGATGTCACCCTTCCCCTTTATTATGAATCCTTGACTCATGGTTAGAAACAAACTAGACCAGATAGGATTAGAACCACCCCATTATAGTAGTCCAGTCAACGAAGGAAAAATAGAAAAAGCCTTGCTGGTGGAGTGTGCGCCTCGGAACAGGGGGTTTGAAATAGAGGATTTCTCAGTTTTTCTTAAATATCTCGAAAACTATGGGTCCTAGCTAAAAAACGTAATTATAAAGTTAAACTACATTAAATTTCCTATAGAACTAGTCCTAAATGTTTTGTAGAATGAAATTTTAGAAGATACAGGAGGGTTTAAAAGTGAATGTTTCAAAAATTCCTCATCGTAATGGTTCAATAAATTAAAAGTGCTGAAGCAACAACCCTCAGAAAGGCCTCATGCCTATACAATAATTATAAGAGGGTAGTATTGTATATGTCGAGAGTAGTGGAGGTATCAGGAAGGGGGGGACAAACTTATTTGATGAACAGTCGTGTTCCCTTCCTCCCCTCACGTCCGTTCCCTTCCACTAGATACCTTTACTCAGTCTTTTGGTTCTGTTAACGCTTCAAATGATTGTATTTAGACAGTGTAATATAAATCTACATATCTATGCTGAGTTTAACTTTAAAGCTCGCAACCAGTCTGTCACAGTTCGACAGAAACATTTTCTTGCCATTGAACAAATAAGACCAGGCATGTTCAATTACTAACACAGAAAATGGCTGCTAAAGGAACTGAAATGAGAGTCGCAACAGGGGATGTTGGTACTTATATTGTGAGACCTGGGTTAGAGAAAGCAACTTCTCATCCCAAGGGAAAGACGTAGACATAGTCGTCTTACTGATTGCTTTGGCACCACCAGAAACTAACATTTATTTTATGAAATCTAGCAAGGGAAAAGTAGAAGCTAAATTATTTTTTACAGGAAAGCTGAAGAAAGAAATTTCTTTTGTCCAAACCATCCTCCTTCTCCATGCATTCCGTGGCTGCGACATTACACCAGATATTTATAGAAAAAGCAACGTACTATAGTTACATTGTTCAAAAATCAACTAAACCAGGTAAAAACATTGCTGGCATCTTTTATAACCCCTCATCAACACCAGATGACAAGTACAAAGCCGTTGCTGATTAACATAATTTGAATAACCGTATATGTGCAGCATTTCTAAAATCAACCAAGATCAGAGCTGATCTTTCCACAATTCCTCCAAACAAAGGAGCGGCGGAGAAACACATGTTTAGCAATGTGTTTCTGTTTTGGCACTTTTAATGGTACCTGTACCAAAGGTGAACCTCTAGAAGAAGAGGATGCGTTCGAACTTGATCAGATACTAGAAGAACGTGGTGAAATTGAATTACGAGCAAGTGTAAAAATGGGTTATGCATATTTTTATGTATGTATGTATATATATTATATTTTGTTATAGAAAGATATAATATGATATATATATTGTAATATATAGCCGCTATTTTGAAATATAAACTTTCTTTAAAAAATAAAATGAAGATTTTCAACCACTTATTGTAATTATGTACTTTTTCAGACTGCTATAATATTCTAAACTATTTGTCCAAAGAATAATGTGTAGGACTATTTTTATAGGAAATTTAATTTAGTCTAATTTTGTACTGAAGTTTTTTTCGCTAGGATCCATAGTTTTCGAGATATTTAAGAAAAACTGAGAAATCCCCCCTTTTCAACCTCTTCTGTACCTCCTGAACACCCTCCACCAGCGGGGACTTTTAGTATGTCGGTTAGGGCACTCTCCCCAACAAGTGTGCCGAATTCCGAATTTCAAAACTACACCTTTTTTTTTTAAATTTACAATTCGTTGACTGGACTACGAGTAGAAGGAAACTTGTGAAGGGGAACGGATGTGAGGGGAGGAAGGGAGCATAATTGTTCATCAAATGGGTTTGTTACCCTCCCCCTCTCTGACACATGCAATACTAACCTTGTATAATTATTATATAGGGATGAGGTTATTATGAGGGTTGTTGATGCAGCACTTTTAATCTATTTTACCATTACAATAAGGAATTTTAGAAATATTAACTTTTAAATCCCCCTGTATCTTCTAAACTACTAATGTTACAAAAACAAAGTAGGACTTTTTTGTAGTTTAATTTTATAATTGAGTGTTTTTTGATAGAACCCATAGGGGTTTTCGAGACATTTAAGAAAAACCGAAAACCCCCTGTACCCCCCACCGGCGGGGACTTTTATTACGTCGTTTAGGACACTACCCCCCAACAACTGTGCCAAATTTCAAAACTACACCATTTTTTTTCTATTTGTCGATTTTTGGCCTTCGTTGACCGGACTATAGCACTTACATTCTTGTAAAACAATTCTCCTACCAAATTTGGAAAGAAACTGTTAGCATTATTATATCTTCCAATCATTTTTCTTACACAATCCCTTTATGTTTTAGAGCAAACTTGGCATTATTTTGAGATCATGCAATTCATATTAAAAACGAAACATTTTTTTTAAAAATCTTACACCGTATTAATGACTTTCTTCCCGTTTCTTTAAAAAAAAAAATTCGGTGAAAAAAATAATATAGAGAAACATGGATATTTATTTCCCCCAACATCATCCCTCTCGCTAAACTGGCTTCCCTTCCCCGAATGGTATTAACTTTGAAAGAAAGAAAAAGTGAGATAGGTAGAGTTCAAAGCAGACTGGAGGATGGAAAGGTTTGCTGAAGATAGAAAGATTCTTTTTATTTATCTATTATTTTTTATCTCGCAAGGATGGACGGACACGGACTTCTATCAAATCTCCGGGAACTTTACAAGAGCGATAAAAGATTAAGTTCCACGCATGAATGGAATTGGGGACATGTTAGCCGAAGAGTTTATCAACCCTCATCCTGCCCTCTTGGACATCTGACAGCTCGCCATTTGTTTTTTAGTTCCGGACTGTCATTTTCTTGGCGTTGGAAGAAAATACAGACCTCCCCTTCCTTTTTTTGCGTCGAACTCCGAAATGACGTTTCGGGGAAGATTTTTCATCGCAAATAGTGCCAAGACCGGAGATGTTGGCTCCCTATCTCTTCTTGCTAATGTAATTGTATTGGGTGGAATAATCTGGGGTGTTTAGAAAGGGTAATCCGAGATTGACCTCCTTATCTGAGCTGGAATAAGTAAGACTGCGTCAGTGTTGTAAATATTTAAGATTCTGTTGGGCGAAAAAGAGGCCATACTCAATTTTAATTCGTCCATCTGTGTCCAGAGTTTTGTTGGCTTTGTGCCAGTTGGATGGATTAAGCTTTAGAACTAAACTTTTTTTAAATTCACCTTTGGCATAATTTATTCTAATTGCATGGTTTTGCAATTCACCACAAACTGTGACTGCATTAAATAAAGCACGTTTGCTCTTATCACAATAAGTTTGCATAGGACTGCTTACTCGAATTTTAAACACTAAAAGGAAACTATTATAAGCTATGCTCCAATAAGGAAATAAATACTTCATTTTTTCTTATTGGAACATAGATTGGAGATCCATCATTGCCTGAGTTTCTTGAAACAGTTAAAAATTCATTAACAGTTTCAAGAAAATCAGGTAATATTTTGGGTACTTCTATAATAAAAATTGCTTTAGAACATACATTAAAGCGCCAAAAGTCATGGGATATCTTTCTAATATCGCGTGAAGCCTCCTCGAGTTTCGTGAAGGGTAGCAATCCGACGTTTCATCGATGCAATTAGTCTGCAGATGCTGTAAGGAGAGATGCTGAGCCATGGTATCTCGATAGCCCCCATAACTCCATGAATGTGATAGGTCAGTGGTCCCCAACCCCCGGATCAAATGGTACCGGACCGCCCAAGGAACATTAAATTATTTCCATTTTTATAAGCTTTTATTCAACTTGATTGCCTTCCTTCAAATCTTGTGATCGATTTCTTACCCTCAGATGGAACTGTCTCGTTGCAAAGAAACAAGTTCAGGATTCTCATTGATTTAGCCTTCTAGTGAGTTAAAATGTTAAATCACTTTATATTCATTTTTTGGAGTAACTGTATTTTATTTTGAATATGTTTAAATATTTGTTTATTAAAAAAACATTTATTAAAAATGTTTTTTAATGTTTAAATACAATCAAATTAAAATTATTAAATCAAAACAATCTATAATATAAACAATCAACGTCCCCGCCCCTCAGCGGGCCGCGGTAAAATTATCAAACGTTGACCGGTCCACGGCGATAAAAAGATTGGGGAGCACTGTGATAGGTGATGGATCTTGTGCACGAATGGCTCTATCGTTCATACTTCAGATATGGTCCACGGCTGTCTGGATTTGACCAGAGGACCCAATTCAATGCAGATAAACACTCTTCACAATATTGTGGAATCACCACCAACCTGCACAATGTTCTGCTGACAGTTTGGCTTTATAGCCTCTTGGGGATTTGTGAAACACATGAAGTCATGCATCAGCTTGTTACACTTGGATATGTGACTTATAAGGCTAAAGTTGCCTTCTAAGCCCCGTTAGTGGCGCCTTATCGAGGAGAGATACACTATATGATCAAACATATCCTCCCACTTTCGGATTTACACATTTTTTCAAATTTCTACCGAGAGGCTAGACCCACTATCCTTGAACTTATACTATATCATGAATAGGCTCGAACTCGCATTTTACAGTGAAGATTCGGTCATTAGAGCGTTTAGGGGACGGGACAGAAATTGATAAAGAAGAAAATGATTTGGGCTGGCCCCCGTTTCACAGAAAGCTAAAAATGATTTGTAACTTCCATCAATGGTTATGTTTGGTGTGTGCAATATTTGCATGCCTTTTCGTACAAATAGCACGTATATTCGGTAAGATATAAAGGTTTCTTTAAAAATTTCGAATTTCCCGCATGTTTTTTGCTTATAACATGCAGTTTTCAACCAAATTATACAAAACGTACAGGATAAGTGACAATATGTAAGTGAAACATCATATTAAAATTTGAAATGAATACTTTGAATATTCGAGGAAATATGAGTATTTGTAGTAAATCATTTTTTACTGCGTGTACGAGAAGCGCAGTATAATTTTTCATTTATAACTTGGAAGCCAGATAAATAAGGCAACTTTTGTAAAAACTTTAGTTGAATACCGTTAAGATTTAGAAAAATAGCGGTATTGCAGCTAGCTGAATTTCTGCTGCTTTCTAAATGCTCTACCTAAATGAATCGGCTGAAAATTGGTATGGTGTGGAGTGCTACCACGCTATTTGAGCGTTGTGGACTGACTGTAACTGTACAGCTTAAGAGAAACAATACGACGAGGATTTTTCCACAAATTGAGGTTTTTAAAACTTGAATCTTCGAATAGTTATCGTCCAACTGGCAAAAATTGTGTATTTAATTCATAAGTATGCATGGATATTCAGGATATTCAACCTTTATACTATTCAATAAAACTATTCGAAGACTCAAGTTTAATCAATTGCAATTTGTGAAAATCCCCTCATCGTTAAAACTCTCTTAGAGAATAGCAGAAGTTTACCTCCGTTCTCTTTCTGAATGTTAGAGGTATTCAACTGGAAATTTTATATAAGTTGCCTTATAAATTTGGCTTTGAAATTATGAAAGGAAAATTATGCTATGTTTCGTACATGCGGCAGTAAAAATTATTTAATAAAAATACTCTTATTTCCTGTAATATTCAAATTATTTTATTTATATTTTAATACAAAGCGTCTTTGACATATTGTCAAATATTCAGTAAGTTTCGTACAATTTGGTTGAAAACTATGCATGTTATAAGCAGACCACATGCGGAACAACTTGGGATCTTTAATGAAAACCTTTTATCTTCCCTAATATACATGTTATATTTGCGAAATGCAAGCAATGCGCTTAGCAAACGAAATCTTTGATGGAAGTTTCATTTTGAATTTCATATGAAACAGGATGAGTCGGCATCACTTTCTTCTTCATTAATTTCTGGCCCGTCCCCTAAATGTTCCTGTGACCGAATCTTTATTGTAAAATGTGAGTTCAAGCCTATTCATTACATGGTCAAAGTTCAAGGGCAGTTTGTTCAGCCTTTCTTGAGAAATTCAGAAAAATGTGAAAGTCCGAAAGTGTCCGGATACTTTCGATCATGTAGTGTATCTTGATAATTTTTAATTTAAATACACATTTTTAACAAAAGTGAACGCAATACAAAACGTTCCTGAGTACCAGATTAACTCCTTAATAATTTATTCATAATTGTGCTCATATAATTATTGCTAACTAGATGCTTCAAAATACTATTGATAAACTCGTTTCGTAAGCAAAAATCCGAAGTTTTGAAATTCTGAGAATCACTTCATTAAATGTTAATCATAAAATTTAAATTAAAATTTATATAATTCTTGATTAGCGAACATTGCTTAATTCGCCATTTAGTAAATAGAAGAACAGAATCATCGATCTATTGACAAAACTAATCACAAAATTTAGTATTCCATATGTAATTCTATTTGCTATATAATTCATCACAGAATATACAAGCCTTTGTATTGAATATCGAGGAAAATATTTAATAATATCGCATCGAGAAACCTTGGAATCCAATTTCATTTTCTACTCACAAATTCTAGAATAAAGCGAATAAATATTTGATCCCAATCGAAATGAAATATTTCGTCACGTGATGATTAAACCCGAGGAAGATTGGATAAATATTTCGCTACCTGGAGAGACCAAGCAATTTCTACGCAACTGCTGACTCTTGCAGTTATTCAAATGAAAAGATCTTGTAAATACTGGAACTAAGTTAATTTGCAGAACACAAAGCTGGAAGGGAGAAAGTAGTTTTGCTTAAAGGCAAGCGCTACGTAATGAGATCTTTCAAAATGTATTTAAAGGAATTAATTAACTAATTTTGCTTTTGCGAAAACTTTGGGAAGGAAGGTTCTTATTAAGTCTATTAAAGAATGTTCTGAATTGCCTAATCTTTTATTCCCTTCATGTTGTAACATGAATATAGTAATTTAATCAGGTTTAAGACTGAAAGAAACGTTGATTTACGCTTTTGTATTCGATGCGAAACCAATGAATTTGCTAAAACCTTATACTTAAATGTCTTCGAGTTATAGGACAAAAGAGATTATTTTCCAGGCGTAAAACTTTGAGAACATCATATTTCGGTGTGATACTTATTATAGCATGCTAGAATTAAAGTTATTAAATGCTTCATATAGAAAATTTGGTATTGTCCTAAAAATTTAATCAATTTCCGGAACATACTTTTGAATTAAATGTCTAATTTCAGCTTTATGAATTTTCAGTTCTTATTTTGAAATTTTATAAGAAGTGGCTTGTCACATTATTAAGTTTTAAAATTTGAAATGTTATAACTAGATATCATTTTCAATAATTCATTTGTACTTTTCAGGATTTTAGGCTTAAATTTAGATTCCCGTTTTGAGGCTACATGACGGCTATTTCGGGAATCCGATCTCTCTCAAAAATTAGAAATCAATCAAGGAAATTTTGGCAGTTACTTCAGTTCTACCGAGTGAGTGAAGGCAGTATTATTTTTAACATTACGCTTCCTTTATTACTTCTAAATGTAACCGATAGGTGATACTCCAGCTTCATAAGCTGTTAATACTGTGTTAGGCGCGGATGATCTCTTAACCTGGATATTCCCTATCATTCCGTAGCGCTCAAATGGCGTGGTGGCACTCCACACCATTCCAAATTTCAGCCCATCCATCTAGGTAGGTTATTCACGTGCCGGACCGTGGAAATCGCAAAACCACCACCTATTATATTGCCTAATTTTTTTAAAATATATTGTGTACTTCTACTATATTGTATTACTCTAATATTCGCATTGAAATGTTTCTATCCGCCGACTTGTGACCCTTTGGGTAAGCAAGGTCTTCGGGGGCAATAAAAACCCCACCATTTACCCCGCTTCCCACCGACTCGTGACATTTTTTACACCCTTTGGGTCAGTAGGGTCGTCGTGGGCAATAAAAAAACACCACCACCTACCCCATTAACACCGACTAGTGACATTCTTTACACCCTTTAGGTATGCAGGATCTTCGTGGGAAATAAAAAACCCCACCACCTACCCCGATTCCCACTGGCTAGTGACATTTTTTACACCCTTTTGGGTAAGCAGGGTCGGCCTGGGCAATAAAAAAACCCCACCACCTACTCCGATTAAAAATTAATTCCTTTAAAGGAAACACTTTAGTATTTAAGGCATAGTTATGTCTCTTAAATTTCTCGCATGGAATTGTACTTTTTCTTCTCACCAAATGATACTTGGAAGTCTGATTTATAGGAAATTTCGGACATTGCGAGTAATAGCCTCGCTTCTAGACTTCCACAAACGTTTCGCGATGCTTCTAATCAGCGCTGCCCTTTAGGTTTTGAGGGCCTGGACACAAATATGGAATTAGGCTCTCGTAAATAAAGTTTTTTTATAATCTGGCAGAATGCGATTTCTCAAAGAAAAATGAGGTATCAATATATGAATCCACCTTCTAGTCAGAAAAAAAATATATATTAAAATTGCTCTAAACAATGATAGACTTTCATTATAAGATAAAAATGTAGGGGTTTATTTTTATTCATAGTGGGAAATATTTCAAATCATTAAATATGCTACGGGTAATTTACCATGATGTTATCTGCGACTGTTCGTTTATTTTTAATCTAGGCCACTACAATTTATTATTTTTTTCTTTTATGTCAGAGATTTTAGGAAGGTTCAGGAAATAAATTTGGCTATATATTGTAATTTACTAACGATTTCTGATCTACACATAAAGTAGTTTGTTGCGGTGCCGAACAGCCCCCGGGCATACGCCCGGATGACCGATACGACTGGCCGTAAACCACCTAAGACACGAGTGGCTCGGGGGATATAATCATATTATAATCATGAGACCGAGGCCCTGATACGATACTGCTTCTGATACGAGTTTGACACATCGCTCAACTAATTGCTTGTAATATAGAAACGTTCCACTCATATACTTCACCAGACCGAATAGGAGGAACTGATTTCGCCATCATTAATGTCTTGCAACAGCGGGGAAGGAATTCAATTACAAGCATCCATTTGAATAATTTTCGTATACATCTTTTTTAAAAAATTGAATTTTGGCTTCCTGAAATTTCTGATAATTTTTCTCTTTTTACGACTGAGTGCCTTGTTAAAATTTAATGCCCAGTTCTCTGATGTATTTTCTTTCATCCAGTGTCCTGACCAGAATTATAGTTTCAGTACAAGTAAAAAAATGCATTGCATTTGTTTACAGGATCAATATATTTAAGAAAGTTTTCAGAAAGGTAACGAGTTGTGTCGATTCTTTTGAACAAGTGCTTTGGGCTCTGCGAACTATTTCCTGGTTTTACTATGCCATAGACGATTTCAAAAAAGTTTCTTTTCACTTAATTTACTCAACAAGGACTTTGCATGTTGTTAACCACCTAGAATGTGATAATTGGGTATGATCGCGAATTCCCAAAATTTCAATAAATTCTGCCGCTTTTATGGCAGCTTCAATATTTGGAAGATATCATTTATCCTTAGTTTGGCTTTTTCATTAACATCGGGGTTAGGTCCGTTATTTCCGTATGGAAAAATAATTTCCATGAATCAGACTTCCAAGTACCATTTGGTAAGAAGAAAAAGTACAACTTCATGCTAGAAATTTAAGAGACATAACTATGTCTTAAATGCTAAAGTGTTTCCTTAAAGGACTGTTATTTTTTTTGTTATTTTCTGCATTCTTACCATTCGTTCTTAATCAACAAATGATATTGTAATTTTGTAGCTTAGTTTCGCAATGTGTTACAATAAACAAAGAAAATACACTGGCATACAAAAGTTAAAGAATATTTCGTAAAATGCGAGAAATTTGCAATTAATACGAAAACTATGTTTCGAAATCAGTTCTGGAGAATCGTGTGGCATTCAGTAGAGTATCATATACATATTACAGTGAAGATTCGGTCTCGAGGGCAATTAGGGGGACCACCAGAAGGGGATGAACGTGAAAATGGAGTTTCGAGCAGTAACATTGAACAGGAATTTGAATCTTCGAATAGTAACATTGAATTTTGGTAAAATTGAATATCCTGAATACCATGAACACTTATAAATTAAATACATTATTTAAATTACATTTCTTCGAATACCATTCGAAGATTAAAGTTTAAAAAATATCAGCTTGTGCAAAAACCCTCATCATGTAGCTTCTCTTAAAGAGAAATTGAAATTCACCTCACTGAAATGCCTACAGCTTTCTGAATTTCAATGGGATTCAACTGGATGTTTCTAAAAAGTTGCTCTATATATCTGGCTTTGAAGTTATGAAAGAAAAATTCCTCTGCGTCTCGCACATGCGCAGTAAAAAATTATTTAGTACAAACACTAAAATTTCCTGTAATATTTAACGTATTTACTTCAAAGTTTAACACAATACTTCTGTAACATATTGTCAAGTGTTCCGCAAATTTCGAATAATTTGAATGACGACTTTGCATGTTATATGCAAAACACATGCGGAAAAATTTGGGATTTTTTAAAGAAACATTTATATCTTCCCGAATATTTGTGCTATGCTTACAAAAATGCATGTAAATATTATGCACATTAAACCATAACCATTGATAAAAGTTACATCTCGTTTTCAGCTTTCTGTGAAACAGGATGGGTGAAACTCCATTTTCGCTTTAATCCCTTTCTTGTGGTCCCCTAATTGCCCTCGAGACCGAATCTTCACTGTAATATGTATATGATACTCTACTGAATGCCACACGATTCTCCAGAACTGATTTCGAAACATAGTTTTCGTATTAATTGCAAATTTCTCTCATTTTACGAAATGTTCCTTAACTTTTGTATGCCAGTATAAATGAAGTTGCTATATTTTTAGACCTAAACAATTTTTTTCATGCATATACATCGATCTGTTGCAATTCATCTAGAAAATGAGGTATAAAGATTATGTTGAGAGTTAGGAACTGAAAATTGTATATTGAAGTAATTTCACATATTTTTGTCAATTTTGGAGGGGGCGTGCCACAGGAAATTATGGACGGATTTTGATAAAATAAACTTTATTACTCTTAAGAGGATCAGTACTTAGCAGCTAATGCTAAAATAAACAGATAAAGATAAATTTTTAAATTAAAAAAATAGTTGATTTTCGCCAATTTTTACGATTTTCAAGACCGATGCGCGAGCGGAAGATATCAATTCATATCCTTAATTTTTTCCTCGTTTAATTTGTCACCATTAGCAACTTTTCCGCGGTATAGCGACATGAAAGAATATTGCCCACCCTACTTTGCATGGTCGGCCGAACCTGGTCTGTCCGTTCCTAAATGGATGTTAAACAACATCAGCAGTGGGTAATTTAAGTCCATTGTTACTAATCGGTTAGAATGTAGAGACAGAACAATACCTAGTATACTAATCTTATTCGTCGCATAACTAACAGTGGAAGAAGACCTAAATGTCTTCCTCGTCATCTGACCCATTACGAGGTCCGTTTCTAAATAGTGCTCTTAAAGCTTCTAAAAGGACTTTAAACAGCATCAATTCAATTTAATTTAAGTCCATTGTTACTAATCAATTAGAATATAGAGACAGAGCCATACTTTGCACACTAATTTTATTCGTCGCGAAGACAACAGTGAACGAAGACACCAAATTCCATTTATAGCACAGAAGTTTCCATTCAGATTCAATTATACTGATACGTTAAGAATTTAGTCTGGGAATAAATTGGACTTATTATTCTTTTAAAACTATTCGTTTTGACTAATTTAAACCGAAAAATCCTTGTAATTGATAAGTGAATACTTGTTGACTTGAGTGAAAATTCTCGGATTTTAGGAGTTAGTTCCTGGTCATGATGATCTTTTTTGAATAGCAATTATGCTATCTACAATAAAGTTAAGCAGGTTGAATATTCTATTTTTAGAAATCAATCAATGTTCGTTTAAATTTCAATTACAACTATTTGCAGATTAGTTGAAATTTTATTATTCCTTCTATAACTGATCTCAAACTTGGAATCGTCGGATTAAAGGGAATTTCATAGGTCTTTAAACTTTATTTTATAGCCAAGATTATGTTGTTTGTTGAATGTTATGAAATGTTTTCTTTTGTATAGTGCGAAATAAGTGAATGCGAATGGAGTACATAATGGAGTATTCATCCTACACAAGTCCAGTGTGCTGGCTCCCATTTAGTTTTGGAATCCGTTGTGCATCTTGAGGGAGGAAAAAAGACGTAACTTCACTGCACAGCCTAAGACAACGCGCAGTTCACATGTACAGCAATTCGAATGAGCCCATTCCATTATTAGTAAGTTAGTCCATTATAAGTTTTCGTTTTCATTGAACTCTGAAGAAGTTATTAAACAAGTTAAATGTTACAAGTCTCTTTAGTAGTATAAATGATTTTTAAGTAATACTTAAAATTCAAAGATTATTCTTAAAATATATAACATGTTATGAATTGAAATATTAATTTGCATCTAAAATGTAAAGAGATCATTTTAAGTCACTACTAGGGAACAACAGCAAGATTTTAATTGCCTCTTATGAAAATAGCATTTTTAATAAAAAATCGTGATTTTAAAAAGAAACGCAGTGGATTTCGAAATTAATTTTAGCAGTATATTTTATGAGTATCACTTTAGTATGAATTGGCTCATTTCAGCCTGAATTAGCAAACGCTTTGCCGTTCTCTAAACTAGCCTTTTCATTTGTTTAACTAATTTTCATTTCTAAGCCTTATTTTAAAGAAAATTTTAAAGTGAGTAGCAGAATACCTTGAATGAGAATTATTTATTTTAATATTTTAAATGGATTATTACCTCTTTATGAAAACAAGAACAACAATGATAACAGTCTTGTAACTTATTTTAGTCCGATAATTTTAACAAATCAAACGCTACTTTAGTATATAAACGTAACTTGGGAATCGTGGCGGCACAGTGACAGAATCAGCTTTGTGACAGGAGGGTCACGGCATCGAGACCCCATTCCATGGAAGATCCGCCGTATATAGATGATTTTGAAAAGTCCAAAGTCCTCACGCTGATGTGGTGCGCGAGTTTAGGGACATAGTTTCTGGCCCAGGCGCAACCTTGTATTTGACCAAGGTTCAGAAATACGAGATCCGTATCAAGAGACCTGTGTTGTAGCTTTAAAACGGGCTTTAAATTGTGCTTGTTTTGGCATTAGGATAACTGGTAATAAATCCAGGATGAAAATATCCTGGAAAATGCCATGTTTACCATTCTGATGCCCGTCTGGTGTGTGTTAACCAGTGGTGTTATTGCAAATTTAGGGGTGTTCGAACGCTCTAACTTGGGTGACAAAAATCGCGCCGTTTTAAGGAGATTTTTACAATTTTTTCGATTTTATTTTTCGTGAAAAAAGCAGTGCCGGAGCGGCGTTCCAGCTCCACCATACCCCTGGTGTTAACCTAACTAAACTAAACAAAATCCATATTTTGCTTTCTGTAATAATTCTGCCATCTTTTTTATATCTATCGTTTTTATATTATAATCTCATCGGAATTCACTGATGAAAACCAACTGAGGATATCTCAACGAAATTTGTCAGAACTCCTCCATTCTTTCCCCTAACCTTTTTTTTTCCTCTTAGAAGATAACTGGAACCCATCTACCGCCATTTCGACGGAATCCTCGTCTCATTCATTCCCTCGGGAGTCCTAGAGTGGGGCAGCAGGGGTCCCAACGACCGCCATCTTGATTTCTACCTCGGCCAGTGATTGTCTAAGAGAAGGATCATTATGCGCAATTCCATCTTTTGCAGAGTGACTCTCATGTCTTCCACCCGGGCGCAATTTACTTCGTATTTTCTTCCTTCATTTCTTTCTATCTTTTTTTACTTTCATGCTTTCTTCCCATTTTGCCTTATTCCAACAGAAGGCAGCTTCCGAGAATAGCAGGAAGCATCAAGACTAAACTTAGAAGGAAGTCGTCTTTTTTCCTGAGTTCTCCGCCGCGTTTTTGCGAGACGAATTACTGCACTTACAATGATATTTTGCGAACCTTTGGTGTCTTTTCCCCTTTTTATTTTTGTAGCCATCTTCCTCTGGTTGTGATTATTATGGCGTTATTTCTGTATCTTATTGGTGGAACTTTCTTGCCAGTTCTGGGACGTATACTCGCTCTTATGTGAGGGAACAGCTTTCTGTCATTTTTTCTTATGTAGTTGCGGTACTTGGCAACGCTTTATCATGGGCATCACGTAAAGTCGTCCTAATGTAATGCGAGGGCGAAAACCGAAATCGGTGAAGTGGTCACCGTAATGTGAAATATCATTTGAGCGGGAAGGGGGGAGAAAAGATAAAAAGAGAGAGGAAGAGAGATTTCTTTGGGAGAAACTGGTTTATTCCTGTTGGTGTTGATTCATGTGAAATATAAAATTGAAGCACAGTAAACAAAACTAAAGTAATTTAACTGTTTTAAGCAAATGATGGAGCACAGCATAAAAAATAATTAAATGAATTGGATATAAAAAGATGGGGAATAAAATATAAAAGGCTTTTTGTATTGGGATTTTCACATTTTTTTGCCTCTGTCATATTATGAAGTACAGTGATGCCTCGAGATACGAGTTTAATTCGTTCCGTAACCTTGCTCGTATGTCAATTTGCTCGTATCTCAAAGCAATTTTACCCATTGAAATTAATTGAAATGCCATTATGTTAATCCGTTACAGCCCCCAAAATGCTACCCCTAATTGTTTTTGTCACGTGTTTTTGAATAAGAAAAATGTATTTATAAATGACAAATATTGTATAAAAACATAATAAAAGAGAATATAAAGCAAAAAAACTGGTTTTATAAAGTGTACATACACCGTACCGTTCCTCGTATCTCAAATGTCGCTCGTATTTCAAAACAAAACTTCGCTGCTCGACAGCGCTCGTATCTCAAATAACTCGTATGTCAGGGCACTCGTATCTCGAGGTACCACTGTATTATACAGAAGCAAAGTATTGAAATCGTCAAAAATCTCGACATAGTGATTGGGAAGAATCTCCATGTTTTCAGGGCCGGATTAAGTTCTTTAGGGGCCCTTAGGAAGTGCAAGATTCGAGGCCCCCTTTTTCACTTCCACAAATTTCCAAAATCAGATGTGTTTTATTGATTTTAATATATCTATATAAGTATCTTTTAAGTAACAAATATTAAGCAAACTGAAGTCACAAAGCATTTAATTGCGAGTCAGTTTCACCAGAATTGGTTTCAGTATTTTGCGTATAAAGAAATTAAAATTCCAATTTAAAAGTAACTTTAAACAAAGTGATAAAAAAATTACAAACTTTTTTTAAAGTATTCTAAACACTCAGATACAAAGATTTCAAGTGTTGTTGACTTGTGAGTCAGTTATCCAATTGGACTACATTCATCTGCGAGATCTTTGAAAACCTGAAAAAAAATCCTAAGAATAATGTTTTGAATGTCTAGGGGCCCCGTAATTCTTTAAAGGGCCATTTTTTTCTAGTAGTGATATAATAAAATAACTTTGATATTGAGGTTAATTTAAGAAACGAAAATAATTTAGCTTATTGGATGGCATTAATTTTTTGTTAATTATTTTAATTAATTAAAAATTAATTATCAAGTCGAGACACTTCGTTATGGTTTGAAATAAGAAATAGGAACATCCAGGTTTTTGTTTCATCGACAAATTTGGTGAGAACTTACGCCAACCTTAGAAATTGCATTTAAAAATTGATGAATTTGGTGGGAAATATACTTCCCACGGCCTTAGAATGCGTTAAAGCAGCTACTTTGCCTATTTAATAATCCGACCCAGCACGTTTTAGATCTGCTTGAGTCGGAAAAACTCAATTTAAGTATTATGTTGGTCTGTGACCACGATAACTCAAAAATGAGACGGGCAAGACGATTGAAATTTGTTATGTGGTTTTTACACCGATCTGGATTAAGTCTTTGACGAAATTCGTCAGCTGGAAGTCTTCCTCTTAGAGTGCACGTGAACACGATAACTCTACAAAACAAAGTTAGTGGAGTCAGATGGATGAACTTTAATATGTGATTTTTACTCCAAAATTGTAAATCGGTATCAAATTTCGGACCAAATCCATCGACTGACAGATTATCTGTTTGCCTGTCCGTGTGTATGCGAACACATTAACTCATAAAAGCAGCGAGTTGGCTAAATGATATTTGGTATGTGCTTCTGATAACAAAAATTCAGATAGGTACCAAGTTTTGATCTCAATCGGTCAACGAGAAGAGATCTATAATAATATTCTGCTCTTTTCGCTACACAACGAAGCCAAATAAAATAAGAAAAAGATTATTCAAAAATCATTTTTGGACTAATTTTTCAATTTTTTACGCTGATTACAGAATGGCAAGAAAATTGATTTTTAAATTGTAATTCTTTTAAGTCCTACACGAGTTTTTTACGAACCAATTCTATTTCTATATGAATACGGTTCTAGTGTGATCCTTCTAGATCGATGAGTTACGTTATCTGCAGTTGCTTACGTATCCACTGAGATAAAATATGAGAGTATATAGTACAGAACCGACCCCAGTCTCTTAGTAAGGGGATTTAATAGCTGAATTAGAACGAAGTTTATGGCAAATAATAGCCATAACAATGATGAATAAAACTGATTTATTATTTATGAAATATTTTAGCAGTGATATCAAAAATGTTCAACGATATTCCTCAAGAACTCAAACACTCGCTTACAATTCTTGAATTTCTTCCCTCCCGTTTTGAATTCTTAAACGATACTTTGGATGTGATACGAGTTAGACATGTTTTATAATGTCTCCCACGTTCTTTTGGTGCATCCGGGGTCTCATCTGGTCTCCTATATTGCTTTCTACTCTTACTTGAAAAATGTTTCCCAAGACACTTAAAGTTTTTGAAAAATATGAAGTCTACTACTCAAAACTCTAACTTTAAGACTTATGCCGAGACGGACTTTTTAAAGTTTTATTCTTCCATAATTCATAAGACAGGTGGGTATTTTAAACTTCTGTCAGAAATCTTTATTAGAACAGAAACTTTTATGTTTTAGAAATAGTGACTTCAAATAAACTAAAATTCTGGCTGAAAGACAGAAAAATCAGCCATACAAAAAAAAATTAATAATAATGCAACGAGTTGAAATAGCAGTAATAAACAGTTAAAATTTTTTTATTTCATCTGAAATATTGCATCCTTTAGAAAGAAACACAACATAAAATGAAAATATAAGTAGAAATTACATATTTGTAGTTGAACATGGGAAAACAAAGGTGATATATGATTGTTAGTACAAAATGCTTATTTTTTAAAAGAAATAAAATTCCTAGTTGCAGTTTTAACAGATAATAATAATGTTTCTTAAAACTATTTTCGAAAAAAATAATTGCTTGCTGAAAATCTATGACAGTTGAAGAAAATGTTAGAAAACAAGTTCAGCAGTTTCATCCAACTTGTTATTTTTTTCAAAATTGAAAAAAAAATTGTAATCTCAATAATGTTTCTATTTATAATGAGTAGTTTTTATTATTAATTTATTTTTTGCTTATAAATGCGAATAAAACAGACATTTTCTTTGCCTATATATCCAACAGCTGGCTAATTCAATCATTTCTCCCTCCCCAAGTCGTATGACTCTTACTGTTTAAACAAAGACAGAATTCATATTAAGCAGTTTTGAAAAAAGGTTTCAAAAGATCGACCACAAATTGAGACGGAAATACTTGTTAAGCATATCATAGCCACACATCTAAAAAAACCTAGCTAATAACTCGTCGAAACGGAAAACAGTTTTTTGCCACTGTTTGTCGGCTGGAGGAAAAACGGCTCCATCGATTTTTTGAGAAACTTTTATTTTTAAGTGTTTAATGTTTTTTTAAGTATTGCTAGCAAATAATCGAAGTGTTTTTCAGAATCTGAACACTAGTGGTTTAAATCGTGATTATAATTGTGAATTATTAAACCCTGATAGGAATATCATCTAAATTTTTGTTCAGTTTATTATTTGTGCAGGAATAATTTCTTTTAAAATTATCTTATTGATATGTATTTTAAAAGAAGAGATCTTTATTCTTATGTCTAGGGATCATAACAATTAAGAAAATGTGTCTATGAAAAATTCGTTTTCCTTCGGGTATAGTTTGTTGACATCTAAAGGAATGTAGTTACTGAAAGATGCAATATTTTTCATTTTCAAACCGTAATATTAACTTTTAGGAGAAAATCAGTTTTGGCAAAAATCAGCTCGCATTCACGTTTTAGAAAAAAAAAGGGCATCTCGAAGAAGTGCTGTGAGGCTGTATCTGGAAATTTTCACATTTGCAAAAAGTGCAATCTGTTTTAGACAGTTCTGTTTTTAATTTTTTTAACATTATATCATTAGCTCTACTTATTCTACATTGTTTTTCTGTTTCTCTCCCCTCTGATTCCACTGAATTTTGTGCTTAGAGTTTTAAACTCACATATTTCTCGTTAAATAAAATAAGAAAATAAGAAAAAAATGTATTAGATTAATTAATTAAATTATTTCATTTTAAAAATGTGAAGAAACAAAAAAAATTCTCTTCCTTAGCAAAGCAATTTTAAAGCACAAGAAGTGTATACCAAAATATTCGCAGTGTTTGTCCAAGAACGATATATTTAAAATAGATCCTTTAACATACATAATGTATTTTAAGAAACTCTTATGATACTGTTTATTAACTGTATTTTGCATTCGTAAAGTATCTGTCGTGAAAGTCCATTGATCTTAATCTAATATTTTAGTTTCAAAAAAGTTGCTTTGCAATTCAATGGCATTTGTGGACAATAATACTTTACAATTCAATGGCGTTCAATTCGTTCGACGGTGGAATCAAAGTTGTTATGGATATACCAGTTAAATCTAAGTTAGTTTAGTTTAGTATATTAGCTTCCAGTTTTGAAGGGAGCTATTTCGGAACGGACTTCTTAATTTGGAACAGAAGTCAAATGACGAGTGCGATACCTGATCCGGCACTCCACTTTCCAGACTTCCGTATTTCATCAATGGGAGGTTGTTTGATCCTCAATGTTAGATTTAACGTGCACCAGGCCCACATACACGGTGGTTCCTTGCTGTAATAGGGTTTCGAAAGTAGAATCCTACGTCCAGAAGTCGAGATCTTACCAGCAGGCCACCGTTGTCCTGACACCAGCCTTAGAGGGCGCCGCGAAGACCAAATGGAAGTCCATTTATTTCGCCTTATAACGTCAAATATGACAAGATGGGTGAAAAAATATACTTATCCTTGTAATGACCTGTTACCATTATGGTTGCAGTCTCAATATTTAACACATTCATCACGACTTCGGCACGCCTGTTGACTGCCTCCTGTTCTTAAGCTGAAATATATAAAACCAAATACAGGCAAGTTTATTCTTCATCAGTACTCGGCAAATATTCCTGAAGAATCCGAGTAAACTCGCCGGTACCTATGAATGTGTTAAAGCAGTCAACATGGAACTCGCTGGCATGTAGAGAACAGAACGAAACATAAGACATTTGAATTTTAGGTCAATGACAACACAAAGAAGTTCAGCAAGGCTAAAAAGAGAATATATCGCATTACCGAAATGCAAAAGATTAAAAACCATAATTTCACCTCAAGATGAAATAAATTCTCCGAGTCGAGCTAAATGCAGAAGCATATTAATCTTTGTTATTGTACAAGCATCCCCACGGTTAAAATGGGAGATGAGTTATTTCAGTACGTAATGAGAAAAAAAGAATAAGAGATCTTCCTCTGTTTTGGGAAGGAAAACTGCATATTTTGAACCTACCTGCCTTCCTACACAATGTCATTTTCACCCCTGTCTTCTTGATGGAAGTTTAAAAATGACTTGCTGGATAAAAGCCTCTCGATTCGTGACTCAGAAGATGTTTTTAGTTCGCCCTAATGAGCACAGATTGTCGGTGGAAGGGGATTTATGTGAAAAGAGGTTCCTTCTGCTTTTTCTTAATTACTCCCACGGCTAATTAGCAAACCAAGGAATAATAGAATTGGGAAAAACGGGCGACCATTTCTTCAGAGATGAAAGCTTTCTTGAGATAAAATGGTAGATATCCTTTATGCAGTGACTATTTTAACTGTCGTAAATGAAGCATACAAAGATGGAGTATTGTAATAGGAAATATGTCTGTCTGTGTGCCCGTAAAATACAAAAAAAAAAAAGAAAAATGAAATGGCATAAACGAATGAAATTTAGTCTTATAACTAAAGTTATAGTTCTGGAGGGTCTGTCTGTCTGTCCGTCCGTGGGAATGCGAACAAGATAATTCAAAAACCTAATGAATGGATGAAATTCTGCATATGGCTTCATCACCAGAAATACAGATCTGTTCAAATTTTAGGCCAAATCCGGGAATTGGATGACTGTCAATCGGTCTGCTTGTTCGTGTTCATGTGAGCGTAATAACTCACGAATACAACAAACTATATGGTTGAATTTTATCAATTGATCTTCATATAAAAATTGGGAATAAATATCAAATTTTGTACGAAATTTGTCTATCGATAGACTGTCTGATTGTTATTCCGCATGTATGTAAATGTTATGGTTAATGTGGATAATCGGTTATTATGCATAATAACCAAGTAGACCGGTTAAGGTGGATAATTTACCACATTAACCGGTTATTATGCATAATTACCAACGAAGTTTCGCCAATGTGATTAATTACATTGACATGTGATCTCATTGACCAAAATTCATTGTTAAATGTGATTAATTAAGCAACATTTATTATTTATTACTTAATACAGTTAAAGCTTAATCGCTTGAAGTTAAATCTTTTCGAAAGCAAAACATTTGTGGATTGTGTTTGCACTATCTCCGGTTTCAAATGTAGAATTTCAACATCACGCGCGATGTCTGCGCCATCTAAGGTTGGAACCAGGCAGATTTTTTTAAAAACTTAAACATCCGATGGCTTCGCTAGCAGCGGGAGCTAGAACCTAGTAGCTTCGCTAACTCATTGGATGTAAGGAATCTGCGTTTTATAATTACTCAAAGGAAGCATGATAAATTGTGCTCGCGGTGCCGGCGACATCTGAAATAGGCACCGAGCAAATTTTGTTAACTTAAAAAAACATCCTATGGCTTCGCCAGAAAGGGAACCGGAACCTAGTAGTTTCGCTAGCTCCTTGAATGTTAAAATACTGAAGAAACTAGAAAATCACCCGTCATACCATGACGGGTGCAAATTGCCTCTTCATTCGAGAAATTTCCCGTCAAATTTGACGTGCTGAAATACATATATGTGTGAGAGAGATGTTTAACATTGATTGAAAACAAATAAAATAAACATATGTTTTGTGACAGGAAATATTTTTTATTTACATATTATTTGTATATTTCTTTATTAAAAAAACCTCTTGGTAAACAACATTCCGTGTGAAGTATTTTTCGTTATTTAACAATTTTATTATAATTCAATAACCATGAAATTCTCAGCTTGTCAAACGTAAGTCAAAAGTTAAAATTTCAAAGGAATTATTTTTCGAAATTCTAATCGAAACAAAGCACTTCTCTGCTTGTCAAACGTTGCCAAAAAATATTATCAAATTATATCATCACGATTGCAATAAATAATCACGCGCATGATATACCACTGACGTAATTTACTACTTTCTATTAAAAAAAGGAAATTAATTTGAAATATATGATTAATATAATTTAAAATTTCTCAGTAACTATTGGTCATGGCAAGATAAATTTTTTATCAATCGATAGCAAATTTTGTTTCACTATTTTAGACCTACTAAATTTGAAATTAGAACTGCAATTTCTCTTTTAAATTTCAAATTATTGAAATATAGGTTCTCTAACAATGAAATAATGCTGTTTAACGTCTCGCAGTGCTATGGCGCGAGTTTTATTGTTGGTGACGTCAGAACGTTACCGAGAGACAGATCAGGGCTATTATATTAGCCATTAGAGGAGAACACAAGTATATCAGAAAATGTAAAAAAATATAAAGCATTTGTTCCTAGTAACTTCGCTACTAGGGGCAAATGTTTTTCAGAACAAGGAATACTAAAGAATTAATAGATTTACTCAGTTCTAATATCTGCAATTGGGAAGAAAACTCTAGATTTAACAAAAAAAAAAGAAAGAAAGAAAATTAAGAATAGAATAATGCGAAGAATCAGAGAAACCACTACGCAAGTGAAGACAGAATTCCAAATGATGAATTCCAAAATATGAAAAGGCGACTTCATAAAACTCAACGGAAACGATTTTTATTAAATTCATAAATCAATAAAATTCGTTCAATTAAGTAACCGAGGAAATATAAAATCACTAAATAAATAAAAATTCTATTTAAAAACATTTAATAAAAATTAAATTTTTAAATTTTATGTCCGACTTTAGAGGATGTAAGAGGAGCCGAAAGCTACTCCGTTGAAAATAATCACATTGACCGAACTTCATAGGTAATTATGCATAATAACCGGTTAATGTGATAAATTCTCATAAATTATCCACTTTAACCGGCTGTCTTGGTTATTATACATAATCACCAGTTATTATGCATAGTAACCGGTTATCCACATTGACCGTAACATAAATACAATCACAAATATGCAACGAGCCGGATAAATAAAAGTTGGTTACTCGTCTTGACATCCAAATTGCAGATCTGCATCGAAGTTTGGATCCAATAGGTTTTCAGGAAGAGGTTGAAAATGCATATTCGATTAAATTCACTACACGACGAAGCAGAACACAAAAAGGCATCATATTGTGGAAGTATGGGAGAAAGTCGAAGGTTCTCACTGGTTATAGTTGCAAAATCCATTTTAACATGTGAAATAGTCATAAATTATTAAATTATATTCCACCCTCTTTCTTTCATTGATCGCTTTACAGCAAGAATAAGACATTTTTAGCTCCTGACCTTAACAAGTATCTTTGCTGTCGAATAGTATAAAATTCTGATCAAAAATCCTTAATATGAATTTTAAAAAATTGCCATTTACATATAATAATAAGCCAACTTTATTCTAAAAATATTTAAGCGTAAAATTTTATTCCTTAAAATTTAATTTGGACAAATGTTTGCAGATTTTAAATTTTTCGAAGACGAGCTTTCTGGTTTCATATGCGAATTTTTCCTCGCTTCTGAACTTTGCTGGCAAATATTTGTAAAATACAAGCGTCCTAACTTCAATGAATTTTACTACCGAATTGAAATCATAGTGGATTTAGTAGCCTCCATTTGTGTGCTATCAGATACCGATTCTTTGCTTAGGAAAATTTTTATGCAAAGAAAGAAAGCATTTATTGATGTGAGAAGAGGCAGTCTTTGTAGAATTAAGAACAGTTTATTTCATCTTTTAATTGATGGGTTTCAGCTCATTTTATGTAATCTTGAGATATATCAAGCCATGATGAGATTAGAAAAACGAAAAGTGCACGTTACGGGTAACCGCTATAGGAAGAGTTACGTCGAAGGGGCGCGTCTTTGTACGAAGGTTGCATGTTTTAAAGGGGTAGAAATGGCGACCATCAAGCCTTCTTATACTGCTGAGAAACGGGAAAAATCCCCCAACACTACATCCGGTTGAATCCGGATCTCAGCGTGTTACAGTGACAGTTATTCTGTTATTAGAACTTAAGTAGAAATAATTAATTATAAATTCAAGTTAAGAAGCGGTTTTAAAAATAGGAAAATGTTAAATCATCTCTCTCTATAAATAAAAGGCAATGTTTGTGTGTGTGCGATCTAGAAAACTTTTTATTAATATTTTTTTGTGTTTCGGGTGATTTTTTTTATTCATTTCTTCATTGCATTTTTTCTAATAATCGTAACATGAAAATAGGTGCACTATACGAAATAACAAACTATTTCCGTTCTAATGAAGTTATTTTAATCGTCTAAAAGTCTTTTTTAAACGAAAAAGTTGACGCACATTATTTTAGGTAAATTTTTTTACATGGTTTATAGGAATTATTCTTATAAATTCTTTTTTCAAAAATAATGGTGTATTTGGTAATGTAACTTCATTTTAAATCATTTCGTTGGACGGCTCTTATTCAAAATATCTATTGTCGTCTAATAAAGTTTTAAAAACGAAATCAATATATATATATATATATATATTGATTTCGCTTCGTTTTTAAAACTTTATTTTATGTTATTCCGGGCTTTTTTTTATTTTGTTGAAGTCATTTTGCCACGGGCAACGCCATGAGCTTACTGCTAGTTACATCTTTATCTTGGATAAAAATAAGTATGGGATACATATGACTTTTTAACTAGTCAACTTGAATTGGCTAAAGAAAAATATTCCAGGGAGCTAATAAAATACAGATGAACAGCTTACCGGCTCAGTTCGTCCATATATTGTAGCCACTTTTTAAAAACGATCCACAAACGGAGTACCACGGAGAAATTGTGGTACTCGATTACTTTTCTTAAATTAATAAAGACCCTTTCACAAAGAAGCAAAATACAAGAAACTTTAGTATATTGACAATTAACATCTATGTTTAAACTTGATTGGGAAGCATGTGTCTCAACGTTCTTTAAAGATTAAACTAATTTGAAAGGATATAATATAACAAGTTCGTTGCAGAATCATCTACCCTCACAAAAATTTTAAATCGAACTCAACTTTCTGCCTTTTTAAGGCTATGGGAAGCGTAAGATTCATGAAATGAAAAGAGAGATTTTGAGAACCCTGACATATATGATAATTACTCTCGCATATAATTTATCAATGCAAATGGTGAATGTATGCGAATCTATGATCTTATAAATGAGAATCATATGAATGACTTAATTAATTAATATTATTAATAATCATTACTAAAAAAGTTCATCATTACTAGTTAAATTCTTAATACAATCATTCCTAGAAAAAAAAAGAAGAAAAAGTTTATGCAACATTGTCAATATCTGAATTCACTAATGCCAGACGCTTATCGTCAAGAATCTCCAGGATAGTTCTTAGGTAGTACTTTCTTGAAATAAGACGGACAGTTTTCATGCCAAGCGTCTGTAAAAATAGAAAAAAAAAACTTATTTCCTTTGTATATTTTGGTTTTTCTTTTGTGCTCTAACTGTCTATTCCAATACAGCTCTAAAGAAATAGATAAACAAAAAATAAATCACTTTCTGGTCAGGCTTATCGATAGAAGATATTAAAACTAGAATTTTGGAGAGTGAAAACTGATTAAAAAATGCCAATAACAGATTGTCTAAAAAATAAAACAAATATCAATTCAAATTAAACTTAAAAACAGAACAATAAACACAATAGGGTGAATTTGGGCGTGTGCTTCGTTCAAGTAGAATGAATGCTATAAAAACTACAAAAATTACAGAAAACGAAACCATAAGCTGTAACAAAAGCATCTCAATGGTTAGTATAAAATTAAATAGAACATTCCTCTTCTTTAGCTATCTTAAGGAACATTTTAGAGTAGTGTATGTATGCATGCCGTGTTAGTAGCACTGTGTTCAAATTCATCAGTCTTTTTCACAAAATCTGGTTGCAAATCAAATCCCAAAAGAATTACGATGTAACAACACATGTGACAGGCAATAAAAGTCCAAATCATCACGATTGCCCTACGACGTCGGCAACATATCTTGAGACTGTCCTGTCCAAGGCACATCACCTCCAGGAAGTGACGACGGCAGGCTCTTGAAGGGGCCTCGCAGCTGTCAGGGCCTCTTCCAGACCCAACTGTTTTCAGCGGCAGCTGCGGGGATACATTATTCCAGAGTCCCCTGAAGGGCCACCTACACTTTTGACTTATGCTCTTGAGTGTAACGGCGTGATGGTTCTTTGTTGGCTTCCTGACGCATTGCTTGTTGGGGGCAATGAATTTCCTTCGTCTGAGAGGGCGACTTTTCGAGCGTGAACAAGAAGTCAAACGTGTTGGTTGTAAAAATAGATGATAAAGTGAATTATGGGGTGATGGATTCAGTTGTGCACAGAGGTGGGAACGCAACGCTGTTGGGTGAAAGTTAAAATTTTACTTTGCCTACATTCGCCCAGAACGCTAACGTATGTGGCACTAACATATAGTGAAATTACGGGTTCGTTTCCTTATAGCATTTAACAGCTGCGATTTTTGAAGTCAGTACGATTTTTTTATATTACATATATAACTTTTGGCCAGTAAGAAATTGAAATGAAACAGAGTTTGGGTTTAAAATAGGTATGAAAGTTTAGGAGGGAATCGAAGTCTGAACAGAGAGAAAATATTCTAATGTTACATTTTTTAAAAATTAGTTATTTCATTATTATTAGTCTTTTGTGCAATGGATTGGTATTGGATCAATTTTTAATTGAAAACTATACACACTTAGATGCAGTTTGCAATTGTGAATTCTAAATGCATAAAATGATAGCTGGTTCACGAAAAATTGGCATTTATGGCACATATGGGATTTAAAAAATATTCAGCCATAATAATTAAGTTTGTTAAAAAACCGTCTATCAACTAAATAATGTTTATGACACCAGTTTTGTATCATAAACGTATTTAGACAACAAAAATATAATCTCTTGGAATAAAAACTTAGTTAAATGTAGTAATAAATTAGTCAAAGCGATTATTTACTATCCAAAGACGATTCTAAAGAATTTTTTTCAATAAAAGTACCATTTTTCACCACTTAAAAATTAACTCACAGCATTATCTTCGGACTATATTTTGAGATTGAGCTGTGTTCGAAAATAATTACAGAAAAATTCTGATGCTAGATTTTTCAAAAATTATTTCATTATTAAAACTCTCTTTCGCAATGGATTGGCGGTGATTCAATTTTACATAACAAGCTAAACACACTCGGGTAAAATTTGAAATAGTCAAATCGAAATCCATAAAATGATATCTTTGGTTCTCGCTTGCATAGCTGTATCCCGTTAAAATATAATTATTCTATAAAGCCATTTATGATGTCAATTATGGATCACAAACATATTTAGGTGATGAAAAATATGCTTTCTTAATATGAAAACGAGGTTAAATGTAGTTATGTATTCGAACAGACTACTTCAGTGATTTCTATATGTTATCCAAGGATGATCCTAAGAATGTTTTTTCAATAAAAATGCCACCTTCTTATTATTTACAGACGCTTCACACATAATCTTCAGACTGCATTCTGTGAATGACTGAATAAATTTTTTGAAACAACATTTAAAGAATTTATTGTTAGCCTACAAGTAGGAATTTCTTAAAATCAATTTTCTGTAAAATACTTCATCCACTCTTCAACGAGTGCATTTTGGTGAAATCAGTAACTTAATAGGTGAGAATTTTGTATATAATCAATACTTTCAATCTGCTTAAATTCTTCAGAAATTTCACGAAATTTTTCAGAAGCATTAGCACGTCACGGTCCCTAATGCTTTTTAAATGTGTTCAAAACGACTCGACTCTTAGAAATCGTTAGATAATTACAGGGACTTCGAAATAGCGAGATTTGAGATACCGATGTGATTTAGGAAGCTGATACCCTAAATTATTTCTGAGACTCAAAAAATTGATTAAATTTCTAGAAACTACTATTTTGGGAGGATATTACTTTATTTATACCAGTAATAAAAGACGAGAAATTTTCAGTAATGGTTCAGTCTATCTAATTTATTCATCAGTACTTTTATAGGTGAAATTCAACTACTGATTATATCAATACGCCCTCAAATTGATGACCAAAAAGACATAGAATTTATTTCAGCCTTCTGATCTTATCAAATAGAAGTAATAACTGTGGCTAAATTTTTGTTAATCCGATTAGTTCGATTTTTCAGAATTGGCGTGGTTATTAATTCCGAAATACAGAACCGACTCGTGGTATGTAGATAATCATCCCACAATCTGTTCTTAGATCTAAATATATTTTCAAATTAGATTACTTTTTTCTGGTACAGTAAACGTAATAAAGTTAACTCAAAAAAGCAATAAAATTCGCATCAATAAAGACGAAATTGAGATTTTGTCATTTCCCCCCTTTGGTTAAAGTTATTCGTATCTCTTCAAGTGTTTGGCAATTACAGGTATGGAAGCCGGATTTCAATAATTGGTAGTTGGAAAGCAGATAAAAAAGTCCGAAATAACTCGTTCAATAAGACCAATGAGTGTCTGTCTAGACCCTCTTAATGCATTTCCTGTGAATAATGAAATGTCTGGGCAAATATTCACATAATCCATTTCCAAGAATATAGCACATCAGCAGAGAATATATGAAAAGATTAACTACTATAGAGGAATCTTAAAGGTTGCAAAAAAAGTAATAGGTTCTGGGAACCCTAAAAAAATCAAACTGCTTTAGTTCTCATCGGAAATAAGGAAAAGCAATTTCTTGAAGTACGTTTTAATTTTAAGTTCATAACTGAAACTGTTCTTTTAGTTATTCCTTTATAGTTTATTAAAATATATTAATTCATAATTTATTCATTCTTAAGACTTTCAGCTTTCTCTTTTATTATCTGTATACCTGTAGAATACAACAGAGAAATAGTTTTAGTGTATTTGAAGAGTGAGATTATTAACAGAATTTATTTTGCATCTTTTTATCGTATACTTGATGATATTAACAATTTTCTTCTGAAAAGATATTCTTTTTTTTCCGAGTTTGGCTCTGTCTGAATTATTGATCTATTACTGTCTGGCATTATCTTTTTCTCATGTCAGCTAGAACAAAAAAAATATTTAATGTTCGTAATGGATTCTTCATGAATCGAAATGTATAATCTATTTTCGATTCGTAAGATGAAGACTAAACCAATTGATTTTCTCATTCAGTTGATTGATTGGTTAAATCAATTATTATTCATCTTTTCAAAATATCTCACAACCTGCATGCATGTCTATTAGAATAGAAGTTGATAATAGATAATAATGCTGATAATAGATTCTTTATTAATCTAAACCTTATAAATATCTCTTCGATGTGTAATAAGAGTAAATTAGCCTCATTTCCTCAATCAATTAATTATTTTACTCAATCACTGATTGATTAATTAAATTATCCGTTATTAATCTTTTTATGGTATCTAACTTCAGGAAAAACAGAAGTCAATGTTTTTGAACTCGTAAATCTTGCCCTTTTGGATCTTTCGATAAAGCTGTAGCCTACTTTTTTAGTACAATTTATAGCAATCAATAGCGTTATGTTCCCATCAAAGATGAAATTACAGGAAGCGTTCACTGAATGCATAAGGCTGATGGATATTAAATGACAACTCTTTACAACGTGAAATCTGCATTATGTTGGTGAAAGAACCTTGACACCACAGTCCAAAGATTACACATTCGAGCCCAATTCTACAAAAGATAAGCCAAGCCGTGCATGTAGGTCTAGCTCATATTAAATATGTTGCCGTTGGTGGGATGTTTTCTGGTTTGTGTGGCGGAAACAATTGGAGAGTGGGGTGGCGGCTCATGGACCATCCAGGACGTTTGACCATAGTATAAAATTACTTGGACTATATTCAGTCATCTGTCCCAAATAGTCCATGAGCAGATTCAAAAAGAGTCGCCATTTATTAAAATTTTATTTTTCGTCGAACCATACATAAAAAAAAAT
Source organism: Araneus ventricosus (assembly GCA_013235015.1). Classification (NCBI taxonomy): domain Eukaryota; kingdom Metazoa; phylum Arthropoda; class Arachnida; order Araneae; family Araneidae; genus Araneus; species Araneus ventricosus. Next base: position 195,641 of record BGPR01002041.1, read on the forward strand.
AGACGGGAGGCTGTCTCTGCGAAACGGCCGCTGGGATTGAGGGGCATAGACTTACTTACCTTACTCAACTGTAAATTTCTGTGACTAAAGTAGCTCTATGTGACTATAAACTCTATAGTCTATAGTGACTATTAGTCTAGTGGGACTATGTGACTCAATTTATGTGACATTTTTCGTGATTTTCCTCAAATTTGCACCTCGACTGTGTCTAAACTGTAATTCCAAATTCTAAATTTTTTTTTGCAATCTTCAATGTCAACCTTTCTCTATTAAATGAAACTAAAACAAACTCTCTTTGTTATTTGGTTACGGAGCTATAAGTGTTTAAAAATACCACGAAAAGCGTCAATTTTTTCCTTTCCCGATACACTATTAGACAACTATGGAGAGTCGTAAGTCTACGTAAAAAAAAAAAAAAAAAAAAAAAAATGTTTGGGAGCAAGGTCGAGATAGTAAAGAAGATCAGGGTTGTATTTTTCCAGAATGTAGAAGTTGTCATGTTAAGCTAAATCGCGTTTTCCTCCGGAAGGAAGGAATAACTAAATGTTATCTGCACTATGAATTGTTTGTCACATGCACGTATACTCGTAGTTGGCACACGAAACAATAAATGTTTCCTGATTAGTTACAAGATAACTCGAAGAAAACGAATAGATTTCGTCTTAAGCATATTGTTTTTTTAAAATTAGAAATAGATGATTCAATGCAATACTTCAAGAGTATTATTTAACCCATTTTAATACTCTAACTACCACCAAATTGCATGTTTTTACTGCGGCTTGACTCGCATTCGACGAAATGGGCAATGCGGTCACTAACGTGTTATCCCGTAGCTGGCAAAGAAACCCAGCTTCTCAACTGCGAGTTTTTCGTAGATGGCAGTGAAAGTGGAAATAAAAACTGGGACAAATCGTGGACATTTTTTTCAACCAGGAGGCTCAGTAACTTTACTTTAGTTATTATTTGCCACATAACTTTTTCTCATAGATGGCGGCGAACGTAAAAATCAAAATCGGGACAAATCCGGGACCTTCTTTTTCAAACCGGGAAACCCAGAAACTTCACTTTAATTATCATTTGTCTCATAAATTTATATCCGCAACTCCTTTCAGTCAGCTGTCTGTCAACAACCACTTCCGAGGACAATTCGGAAAGCAGACTAGACGTGTTAAAAGCTGCATGTGACGGAAACTGTCTAATTTTTACGTAACCGAGAAGGCAGTAACCCTTTTTTTATTTTATATCTCTCTCCCTTAGCAAATGGGCATCTCCATTAAAGCTGCTGCCCTCTTCAGCAGCTGCAGACGCTTTCAACTGCATTTATTAATCATTTTAAGGAGTCAAGAGGGTAATACCTCAGGTCACAGGATGCTGACTCAGAGACGGATCTACACGAATTTAAGCATTTGTAAATGAAATAGAAAGGAGGAAAACGTTTAGGTGGTTCAATTTTAAAAGATGAAGCAAAGTTTTCATTTCGCAATATTTCAATTTATGAAAAGTTTCGCAGTGAATTGCTAATCATTATTATTATTTAGACAACATGTAATTTGTTAATAACAATTTATAATTCGAATAAGAAGATAGATTTTTGTAACATAGACAAATGAGAATTTTTAAATTATGTTAATAAGATGTGGGAAAAAGATTTTAACTTTCAAATAATTTGTAATAATTTTACTTATGAAGAAACCTCTTCCTGCGCGTAATGTAACATTTAAATTTTTCTTTATGTATCTTGTTACAATACCAGCAAAGATTCGCTATGCGTGTGGACGCGTCTAAAATCTGACGTCGAGAGTCAAGCGTCATCCCTTTGGTTTGGCGTAGAAGTGTAGAGGGAGGGGGCGAAGAGACAGGTGTCATCGGCGTCATCTGACCACGGTTCAGAATGATGAGGTCCATCCTAAAATAGCTCTCTTGTAGCTTCAAATGGGACATTAATTAAATGAAGCTAAAAGCAGAATGTACATATTTTGTGGCAGAAGAGCATACCCCTCTTTCTGCGTACGAAGAAAGACAAGAACAGGTAATCCGGCGAACGGTGAAAAGTGGGACAAATTTTGTCTTCGAATAACGTATAATGGGGAAAGAATTTCCTGTTTTCCCGTCAAAATTTTCGTTTTAAAAAGTAATTTTAAAGTAATGTCTACCCAGTGGCGGCTCGTCAGCTCAGAAACAAGCAGTGCTGCAGAAGTTAGAATGACCTAAGGTGTAGGAAATTTTATGCTGATTAGTTTGATGTGTAATGATGATATACTAAAAATTGATAATTTTTGAGTTATAAGCAAAAAACTGGGAAAATGTTTTTTCTATAACTCAAATTTGAACAAAAATTTTTGGTGGCAAACCTCAGATTCGTAATCAGCACCCCCAAAATATAAAGGATCAAAAAATTGCAACTCTTCCAGAATTTGATTTGAAAAAAACTACTTAACGACTGGACTACTGAGAGAAAACAAAAAAAGGCCAAATGAGGAAGTCGCGCCAAGCGTGAGCTGCTCCGGAGTCACAGGGTTCTAATTTCAATGGGAGAAAGGTTTGCTTTTTTCTTCCGACTGAGAGCTCCGCGTTGCTCAATGCGGGAAATTTCGATTCTAGGAGGGACAAAACTTTCTGCAGTTCTGATCTGTCTTTCTCTTAATTTTGATTTATTTCCCGTCTTCGTTTTAAGTTTTTTATAGCCCTCGTGTTGCTCCGAAACGGGACGTTAATATAACTAAATTTTTACTTTTTTTATTACTTTTTTGCCATTTTCGATTATAATTGAACTCTTTAAGTTGAAAAGTCAGCCAATTAGAATAAAAACGAAATACAAGTTTTAAAGTAATTTCAGGGGGTACTGCAGCTATGCAGCCCTAATGGACGAGCCGCCACTGTGTCCACCCATAATTTAAAGTTCAAAATTAGGGTAGTTCTAATCTCACTTGGTCTAGTTTCCAAATCCGTGAATCTCGGATTCATGATAAAAGGGAAGTTGTCACACCTTCTGTTGGTCAAAGTCACCTTGGAGCACCTGAGGTATTAGTCTAAATTGATATATTGGGGTTTAAATCAAAGGGATTATTATCTTAAACTATATGAATAGCTTAGAAGGCAGATACCACCACTATTAATCGTTATAAATTGGAAATGGAATAAATCAAAGCAAAGTAAGTAAATAAGTGAATGAGTAAACGGTCAGTAAGGCCATCAAATGTTGGATCAAAAGGGACAAAAGCTAAGGTTACGTAGTTTGGTATCGTTTGTGCGGGAAAAAAAGGGAGAAGAGGAAATGATACAGTGCATAAAATGTCATATTTGGGTTCATGCATTTTGTGCCAGTCTGAATTTGAGAATTAAAAATATTTTTGTTTTAATTATGATTAAAGAAATTGGTGGTCCAATCTGGGCGACCGGTTTCCTTAAATGGACCAACATTTCAATTTTTCCCCTACTATAAAGTGTATTTCATAAAAAATTAATTACAGTGTTTTTCAAGATGAATAAACGTCAAAAAAATTCTATTACTTGTTTTTCATTAAAATTTCCTCTCTATCACTATAAATCAAAAAACTTCCAGGTGGTCAAAATTCTGTGATTCTCCCCTATGTGGGTCTCATACACCTTCAATATACCTGTATGGATCAGTCGTCTTCACGTTGGTGTGGAGTGGAAATTTGCTGAAGGGAGTGCTAATGAGGTGCCGTCCTCGTCAGCTGATCACTGTTAAAAAAGGACGAAGTCCGTCACAAAATAAATAGCCCTGACGCATCTGAAAACCCAAACGTTTATCTGATAAAATAAATCAAACTTAAGTTTAAGATGAGGAATTCTAAGATAAGAATTTAATTAAATATTTTACCTTCTTTAAAAACTTGATCTAAGATAAGAATTTTAATTCAATATCTTAATCTATAAATGCTACCTTTTTTTTTGAATTTAAGTTCTATCCTTCAGCGTGTAATCTTCATTTCGGATTGTTTTGCTCTTTCCCGATTTATCTCCACGATATATTTCTATACTTTTATTTCATAAAATTATTACGATTGCTTTTTTTCAATTCGAAAATACTTATCTTCGAATATTGAAACTAAATGCTACAAAATAAATTGCTTTTCAAAAAATAAAATTGAAGTAATAGTAGAATTTTTGACTTGGAAGATCCCATAAAATGTAAAAACTAAAATGTCACTTTAAGTAAGCTGCAAATTCTGACATAAATTTCCAAATCCCTTAGAGTTACTTGTATATCTAACTTTAAAAGATAAATAATTAACCGCGTAGTGGAATAATTTATTTATGTCACCGATTTTTTATAGGTTATCATTTGAGGAGAATCAAACAAAAATCGATAGTTCCGCATTCCTTAAGAGGTGAATGTCTACTGAGGAATGAAACTGATTTAACTCGATAAATAAGATTATTTATTTTCATTTTCTTATTTTCTCATTTAAAGTTTATAAAATATTAAGGTGACCAATCGTCCTGCTTTTGTGAGTCCTGTCCGCCCTCGAAAAGTGTACCATAAATTATGTTACAAATGTTTTTATTATGCATTTAGCATATTATAGAGCATTCCGTAATATTATTGCAATGAATAAAATCTTTATTTAATTTACGATATTTTTTTATCTTCAGTTTATTTGTGCCCTCTTTTTCATTGGAAAAAAGTATGAATAAAATCTTTATTTAATTTACGATATTTTTTATCTTCAGTTTATTTGTGCCCTCTTTTTCATTGGAAAAAAGT
>BGPR01002042.1:0-19713 GCA_013235015.1 Araneus ventricosus
ACAATATTTAAAAATAATTTATTTAAATTGTATCCAAATTTTGCTTCTGTTTTAAAATTATATTGACTTTACCAATAACGCTTGCATCTGCGGAAAATTCTTCCTGAAGATTAAAAATAATAAAAAATTACTTGAGATCTAGCATTAGAGACGAGCAATTGATTTGCTTAGTCATTTTTATCTATCGAATCCGCATTAACGAAAAATCTAAATCAAGATATTATCAACGAATTTTCTATAAAACTTATAAGAAAATGAAACAAAAATCACAGATTGTAAACCTATTTTAAGTAAGTTGAATACCAGATTTCATTATATGAAACAATTATTTTTGCCGTTTGATTTATTAACGATTTTTTGTGTGGTTAAAATATTCACTTTATAAAAATAATTTAATTATTTATTATTTTCATTTACTTTTTTTAGTCTTTACTAAACCAAATTGCGCAATGTCATAAATAGCAAAAAGCAATAAATTTTGTTGGACGAAATTTTTTCAAGACCCCGCAAATAAACTTTGCACAGGGCCCCGCTTTTGTTCGCGCCGGCTCTGACGGTGGCCACTACCGGAAAAAGCTTCCCCCTTCAGTAGTTGTATGAGGAAGCCATTTAGGCCTGTGTCGATTTTTCAATTTCCTGGGAATTTTTGTTGATTTTCGTGTAAAGGGAGTAACAATCATGTTTCATTAATTTTAATACAATCAGTAAAGTTCAATTGATAATGTTAAATCATTTCAGGCAGTAATAGTGACAAATTTGCTACATTTCGCTGTGGTTTGTTTCTTGGCTTGCGTTCCGATTCCGGAGGGGGATGCCACCAACTTTTAGTGCTAGGTTGTTCCTAATACCGCCCACTTGAGTGTTCCTATTATCGCCCTAACTATATTAAAAGAAAAATTACCTTTAAAAAATGCATGGTTGATGTCCTATCACCTGACAATGTTCCCAAGTTTTTTATTTTAATGTTTTATTTAGGGGAAAAGTAGATTAACTACATTGCTTAAAAGTACGAAAAAAGCTGTCTTGTATTACTTTAAATTTTGTTCTGCCTTAATTTTCATGTTTAATAAAGAAAGTGTGATCATAGCGATAGTTTGACTTCATTTCAATCCATCCGCTATATGTTCCCAATACCATAGGCGGTATTGGGAACACATAGCGGGCGATATTAGGAACACATTTTGAGAAGGAAAAATTTTGCAGTCGCAAAAAAAGTGTCGGTGTGTTTGTTATAGAGTTGTAATTGAGAATATATTTGGATAACAATCCAGATAATAGATTGGAATTATTTTTAGATTAATTTGCTCATGAATTAGCCCTCTGATTAAAATAATAGTTTAAGTGGGAGATATTTGGGCCCCCTACCTTACATTATGAAAGAACACCAGGAAGAAATTCCATCTCGGGTCGATTTTCATAATCATCTCTTTCGTCATAATTTACCTTCCTACGTTTTGGTTATTGTTCTCCACGAAGAGAACGATCGTAAAAAAGAAAAGGTAAGCTTTGTGCAAGAATTCCGATGAACAGCTGGGGCAAGGGTCGCATCCTTAGGCCGTGTCGAGATTATGTCTGCATATCATGCATGGTTGCGAAGACAAAATATTGATGCTGATACAATTACTTTGTTAACAGAAAGATGAAACTCATAATTTTTAATTGGAACATATATACAACAACTAAAAAGATTCGACTGACGTTGGTATAAATAGAAAGGGGTGTTAATCGTTCTATTCTCGATAGTTGAAGACCTTAATGGTTAGATATATCTAAACGACTTTAAATTTCATTGAAAAACTCAAATAAGCTGTATAAAATTTGGGTGCAGTTATGCTTTTGAGAACCAATTACTAATTTTTGCGGCAAAATATTACCGAAAAATTCCAATACTGCACGTTTCCAAAATAATTTATTATGCAAGTAGTCTGTTGTGCAACGGATTGGAGATGGCATACAGTTTGCAGTATTGAAACCGCAATTAGGAAAGTGGTTATTGGTTCCAGATTGCATAACTACGTCCAAATGAATAATTTATTGAGCTTTCAAACTTGTCACATTACTGCATGCAAAGAGACATCAATGTCTGATCAGAGTACTCACCAGAAGAGCAACATTGCTACTAATGAGGAAAGTCTTGCAACGTGATTGAGTGCAAGCCATTTTCGCAGATTTGCAACTGTCAAAATGTAAAGTGTGATGAAAAGTTCGATCAACTTACGAGGAAAGAAAACCATGAGTGAGGCATCGATTTTCAGTGTCTCATCGATTATTTTCTATCCTTCGCGATTTTAATCCAACCCTAAGAGTTAATTTGCGTACCTTACGGCATTCCTGCTGTTAACATCTGAAAAAGAAACTCGTACCACTAACGAAAATACTACCTCTGGTAGTCTCCCAAGAAAGAGCTGAAAAAATAATTAGAGAAGTTTATAAATAACTTCACATCCTTATTACAGTAGTTAGGAGGAATCTTCAAAACCAACGAACGCTCTAAAAAACTTGAAGACCCCAAAAGCCTTCGAGTGGCACTAGAGTCACAAAAATACAATTCAGCAATCGTGAATGGAATAAAATAATACCAATCACGAGAACTAAGACAAATACAGTCTCCATCTTTGCGGTGGAGAACAACCCCAATTTAATTCCCTAGGGACCATGTTATTTAGTTTATTAAACGATGCCAATAGACGAGTTTTCTGTTTTGTTTACTTACATCAAAAACCTTGACTTTATTAGCATTAATTTTGGACTTCCGCTTTGAAGATTCCAGTGAGTTAGCATTACACCGGAATTACGTGGCGTTGGATTTATTTTTCACGCTCTCTGTTTATCTTCGTGGCGCCTAGGGCAACAGTACTCCTGAAAGTTCGGTTGAAGCCGGCAACGGTGACGGTTGGTTCTCTCGAGCTCTTGTGTTGAATTTTGTTGGTATCGCGCCTGACTACCTCTTTGCGTCTTTCTTTTTTCTCTTATAGTTTTTGAAGCAGATAGGTAAGATCTGCCCATTTTGTTTTCGCCGTTCCCTTATTTTGGTTACGTAATTTCGCAACCTTTTGTGCAATCTGAGCCATTCAATCGTAACTGTTTCTGATGTGTTTGTTGATTTTCCGTTCTTGAATTACGTTAAAGAACTTGACAATATGGATATATATATATATATGCTGTATCTAATAACAGATTTCTTATGAGCGGTAAACCCACAAATGAACTTGTTCTGCATCTTTGTCAAAAACAATTCGAAACAATCAACATAGTTATTGCTAATAAGGACAGCTCATCAAAAATGCCTGGTTTGAACCCTTTTCAAGTACATTGATACATCAAACAAGTGGTTCCTGAGCACTCAAATATCACTAACATAAAATATACTCGTCAAAGAAAACTTCTCTTCTCTACCACGGACCCGGTATGTGCGGCTAAACTTCTTGCTCTCCAAAACGTTTTAGATATTCCAGTGTCTACGGACGTAATTTGGGAAAACATTACCTCGCAATTCCTGATTTCGGATATCCCAACGAAAACCACACTCGAAGAACTAGCGGAAGAATTATCCCGTAATAACGATATTGCCAACTCCCATAGGCGTAGATTTGTTTTAAAAAAACTCATCGTCCGAAGTTTCACCAGTCCTTGTAACTATCCTTGGAACCTCTCTGCCGGATTCTGTTAAGATCTGGTTCATAAACCAGAAAATTGTCTTTTAATCGACAGGCCTCGCCAATGTTTACAATGTTTTAGCTTCTTTCACTAACTAGAGTTTGTGAAAAAAAACCAGCTTGCTACTTGTGTGGATCGGTTCATGTTGGTCCATGTCAAGGGCCGGCAAAGTGCCGCATCCAGCAACATCTAAAGCATGCCTCATGTACAATAAAGAACAACAAATGTTGGAGCTAAAATCCCGAAACCATCTTACGACAGGAGAGACCAGACACATATTCAGTCGCACCCCCAATACAAATTACGCGTCAGCACTAAAATCAAATATTGCCGGCAATGATTTTGAAAGCACTGTTAATCAAAAAAATAGAATCTATTGTTCAATCTCTCCTAGACAAAATGCAACAACAAACTCTTGTGTTTCAAGAAAAAATGGAGCAGCAAATCTTTACCCTCATGACAATGTTTGAAAAAACCGTTGAAACCCTGCTACAAAACTTCTTCAAAATGATGAATCAAACTGAAACAAAAACCAAATTGCCTTCTAGGGAAAAAAATGCTGTGAAAAACTTTGTGAACTTCTCGAGTACACCCACGTATTTAGATGTAGAAGGGCACCATACCTAGTTTGGAGCTTTTTTTTTCTCACAAGTCTGTTGGGTTTTTTCCCCCCCATTTCTTTGATGTTGTTGTTGCAAATCGCATCTGCCTTTTCTTCTCCTCTCCCCTTATTCTCTTGATTTTTACAGTTGCATCTCCTCTGCCTTATGACGTTTGTTCAATAGAACTGTAGAGGTCTACGGAATAAGAGGATTTGGTTTCAACTTCCACCTTTTTGTACCTCTCAATTTTGGATTTTCCAAGAAACATTTTTCAACCCAGATGATCATCTTCGTAATTCAAATATGACTTTTTTTACTCCCATAGACAAAATCGATCAGGAGGAGGTCTTCTTACCGGTATACCTAAGACTGCCGCTGGTAGAATTATCCCAACTTTGTTTTCTGAAGATACTAACCTTGAAATTCTTGCTACTGAAATCTACTTTAATAACTACAAATTCATTATTGTTAATTTATATGCTCCTCAAGGTTTTGATATACAGCAGGCAAAATCTTTTTTCGAATCATTTTCGATTCCAGTCATCATTTTTGAGGATTTCAACCTTCACCATCCAATGTGGGGTTCTAATACCTCTACATCTCTTAGCAACAGCTTTGTCGATTGGCTCCAAAACTCTAATTTCGTAATACTCAACACGTCTAACCCGACTTATACTTCGTACACGGGAACAAATTCTCTACCAGGGGGTCTATTCTGGTACCCCCGTTTGGGTTGGGAGACGTCACTTTTCCCGTTGTTAACGTACTAAAAAAGTGACGTCTCCAACCCAACCCGGGGTACCAGAATAGAACCGTACATCTTACTCTGTGCTCAACCTCAATCTATCACCAAGTTGATTGTTTCGTTTCGGATTCCACTTTTGAAAGTGACCATAACCCGGTGGTCACAACCTGGCCACTCTTGGGACAATCTTCGAAAACCATTAAAACGATTGATTGGGACTCCATCATGAAAAATTCTTCAGAAATTTTATATTCCACACACTCCAATCTCCATACTGTGTTGCACAAAGTCTCTGGGATAATTAAACAAAATACGAAACACACTGTCTTGCCAGGTAACAGCTATCCTCTCTTGTGGAACATTTCTTGCCAAAATTTTCAAACATTAAAAAAAATTAGGACCAGGGCTTTACGAAATGTCTCCACTTCGGATTGGATTAAGCATAAAAAGTATGCATCAAAACTCCGGTATCACATTAAGACGGCAAGCAATAATTATTGGGATACAATGTGCAATATTACTCGGAACCCCAGAATGTTTTATTCAATGATATAAAGAATCAACAACCATTCAAATGAAGAAGTAAATGTTTCAAACCTCATCCTATATAACAATCATTATGTTTCGAATCCCCAGAATCAGAGCAAACTTATCTTTGATTTTTTTTTCTCTAATAGTACTTACTACCCATGAACCCATTCCTTTAGATTTCAACGGCGATAAAAAATACTTACCTTAATATTCCAATCTAACTCCAAGAAGTGCGAAAAGCGATCCAGAAAACTAGAAATACATCCGCAGGTGCGGATTGAATCCAAAATGGTTCAAAAAATTAAGCATTGTACATCTTTTAAAGTTAACCGATTTTTTCCAAAAAGTTTTTTCGTCACCCGATATCCCAGAGCAGTGGAAACATTCAGTCATTGTTCCGGTCCCAAAACCAAATAAAGATGAATCTAAGATTAACTCATACAGGCCCATCGCACTCACTTCTGTCTGCTCAAAAATATTTGAAAGAATTTTGGTGCAACGCATTACACTTCATCTGATCGTCAACAAAAGAATCCCCTCCTATATTTATGGTTTCTTACCCCTCAGAGACAATCAGCTTGCAATTTATGGTATTCATACCGCTATAGCGGAAGCTCATCTTCAAAAAAATTATTTTATCAGTATCGATTTGGATATCAAAAGTGCGTACGACTCGGTGTACATTGATGGCCTTGTTTTGAAATGCCTTCAATTGGGCATCACAGCTAATCTTTCCAAATTCATTCATCAGTTTTTACATGACAGAACTCTACAAACTCGATGGAGAAACAGTCTTTCGAACAGAAAAATCATTCAGGCATTCATTAGCACAGGGAAGTGGCTTATCGCCCGTTATGTTTGCCATTTGATTTCTTTGAGACCTTAGACGAAGATGTCAAATGTTCCATTTTCGCAGATGACATCTTTATTCATTGTTCTCATAGCTCATAGGAATACATTGAGAAAAAAATGCAGAATACCATGGAGAATGTTTACAAATGGTGTACCTATTGGAAGTTATCTATTCCTTCTGAGAAAAGCGCTATTGCTGACCTATCAAAAAAATTGCTTTCTACTCCCCGCTTCTCCTACGCAGGTTCTCTCCTTCCTTGGAAGGATTCAATAAAATATTTGGGAATTATCTTCTCTAAAACTATTCAGAATGGCACCATCGTCAAAAATCTTTGAGCAAAAGCACTCAGAAAAATTAACGCCTTGAAAACAATCGCCATAAATCGTACGGCTCCAGAACAAAAGACCTGGTTAGCATCACTAACAATGGAATCTGTAGCCTTTTCTATTACAGCTGCGCAATCACCAACAAAATATCGCAGACTCATTTCAAAATATGTGACACCATCCAAACTACGGCTCTTCGAGTTGCCCTTGACCTTCCAATATGGACTCCAAACATTGTCTTACTGAAAATTGCGGGACAGGAAATTCTCTCTGGAAAAATCAAGAGATTGGCCATTCAATTTTTTATCAAACAAATGACATTCATTCTCCCTTATTTCGGCAATCTTCGAACCCCTGCATCCAACTTAATAAGAAAGATCAGGAGGCTTTTGTAAGGCTACTAGCAGATTTGAACATAACCTCTGACCAAATCATCACTTTGCCTAATCTAGTTTATGCTCTCCACAACAACATTTGTGAAATTCACCTTACTTCCTTTGGTTTTCAAGATGAAGCTCAACCAACGTCCATGATTAAAGCACTTTTTGAAGAAACCATCAGTGAAGAATTTCAGGATTATTTTATTATCGCTACAGATGCATCGAAATCTCATTTATACACCTCCATAGTTGGTACCTCAAATCTAAGATTATTCTGTTTTCGGTTCCACCCAATCAATTCCCCAGATAGCACGTACGTTTGCAGCAAGTTTGATTTTTACTTGATATTATCTTGTCATGGCAAATTTGACGCGTCGATGTTGTAGCGAAACTGCTGCAAATTAACCAGGAAGAATCGCCACCCTCGCTTGCAAAACGAGTTTGTCACAAGTTCGCCACGACGAAAATAGACAACTAGCGCCACCCCTCCTTGCAATGCAAGTTTGCTGTGAAGGTGCATGACAAGTTCACAGCACGATTGCAAAACAAGTTTGCTGCAAAGATGATAGCACACTAAGGTGTCTATTCTGGTACACCCGGTTGTGTTGGGAGACGTCATTTTTCCCGTTGTTAACGTGCGGAAAAAGTGACGTCTCCCAACCTAACCGAGGGTACCAGAATAGACCCGTAAGAGACACTAAAACAGAGAAAGATCTTTCTCTGCTTTAAAAAACATCCGATTTTTAATAGCATCTCCTAGACCGTCCTTCTTTTTATTAATTCAATAAATCAATGATAATTTGTGAAAAAACTAACTTTTTTATAAAAAAAAAATTTTTAAACATTTTCCATCTTTTTACTAGAACTCGCACTTTAAAGAAAACTTTATCGGCCTTTTCTTAATGTTGAAATTTTAACGTTTATAAACAAAATTAAACCTAAAAAACAGTCAATGTTTGTTGAAAAATAATAACTTATACATTTTGTCCCATTTTAAAGTAATTACTTTTGAACTTTAATTTTATAATTTATTCTACTAGCAAAACGTAGTTATTAGCGAAAATCGCTCTCTCTTTGACTTCAAATCATATTCTCAACTCAAAATTTAAAAAAATTAATGAAATCAAGAAAACGGTTTAAAATAAATCGTATATAGGAATCGAATCGAACCGAACCGAACCGAACGATGTAATCTATCGAGCGATGAATCGAACGAGCGAAATCTATCTTCTCCTCTCAGAGTTTATCTGGCCGAGTGGTTAGAACGTCAAGTTTAGAAGCGGTAGGTCGCGAGTTCTAATCCGAGGTTGTGCTCGTACTCTGTTTTAGCTATAGTTTGCAATGAGTTTGACTTGACAAATTTGACGCGTGGTGACTTCGAAGCTGACGTTAACTTGCTGCAAACTTGTTTCAAGCTTGCACTCTTGTCATGTCAAATTTGTTGCAAGCTTGCCGATTTTGCAGAGCAAGATTGCTGCAAACTAAAATTGCTATCTGGGTCCATCTTCACAACTGAAGCACTTGCCATTTGTCAAGCGATTGATGATCTCTCAGTTCCTGACAGTGATCTTCTGATCTTGACATTTTTCAGTCTTGCAAGCACTTAAGAATATATCCATCAAATCTCCCAAAGTCATCCTTCGTTTAGCCCATAAAATTTTAATGAGAACCAAGTTTAATCAAAAAATCGCACTGGTTTGGACTTCGGGGCATTCAAGTATTACCTGGAATGAAAGGGCGGATTCTCTCGCCAAAAATGTCACGAAGTCGGACCTATACATTGAGTGGATCGCAGTGGAAGATATTTGTTCATACTATAGTAAATTTTCTATTCAAAAACCGATTGAAAACTTTCGAAATAGCAAATATCTAGAAATCCTGGGAGATCAACCCTCCATCTTATCCCTTGCACCTTGGTTGAAAAATAGACGCGAGGACATCATCATTAGCCGCATTTTAACTCGAATGATCATCACCCCAGCTCTTTTGCACAGATTTGGGGGTCTATTCTGGTACCCCCGGTTGGGGGGGTTCCGTTGTTAACTTGCGGAACCCAACCCAACCGGGGGTACCAGAATAGACCCCTTGGATTTCACAACAACCCCTTTTGCTCCGTGTGCAATCAAGAAAACACCATCGAACATATTCTTTTAATTTGCAAGAAGTATTTACCCCACAGAAGGATCTTCTGCTTGAAACTCAATCTGAGTCATCAATTTTTTTCCTTATACAAAGCTTTTCTTCCTACGATTTGCTCTTCTAAGCGCCATCTTCAGGTTTTTCTTCAGTTGCTGAAACTCTTTGATATCTACTGTGACTCTCGGATACTAGGGGATGACAGCCTTTGCCGCTATAGATCCCAAACAAAATCAAACTTCAAAATTGAACAGTATTCCTCCCCCGCTACGCAACAGAACCCTGCAATTTCAAATAGTACAGTACCCTTTGCTATGATGACCAGTGGCGGGGGTCACCTCTCCCTACTTAGTGGGAGAAAAGTTAAATTTTTATTTCATTTTAACTACCGAAAACTAGGAATTATAAAAAAAGAAAGTGTCTGGGAAAGATAGCAAATTTTGTAACCAAATTTTTTAATGTTATCTACCCCCCAGTGGTGGCGAGTCGAAGGAGGCAGTCGCCCCCTACTTTTTTAAGGAAAAATTAAAGTTTTATTTCATTTTAGCTGCCTAAAACTAGGAATTATACATATAAAAAAAAGAAATAATGTTCAGGGAAACTAGCTAATTTTGTAACTAAATTTTTAAATTTTGTTGCTAATTTTGTAACTAAATTTTTAAATCCCCTGTACTCCAGGGTCTTTCAGATTTCTATCAATTTTTTTGCCCCCCTCACTTTTTCCATCCAATCGCCACCACTGCTACCCCCTATACTCCCGATGGAATTTTGAAATCGATTTTTCACTCGCATCTTGATGTGTATCAGACTCTTAAATTTAGTACAGTTCAGTTCTGGATAGCAATACAATATTTTATTTTCAGAACTTAATTGTCAGGCAATCGATTAATTTTAATTAAATTTTCATAAAAGAGTGTTGTAAAAACATGTTATTATTCCCACAACCATCAAGATAGCCAAGAGGCCTACACACTTAAAACTTTTCCAACTCAATATTCTTTTTCGGCTGATGAAGATGGTAATGTTTAAAAGTACAGTAATTACTTCTATTGTTCAGTATAAAATGGGCTCTAAAAATTAGAAAATCTTTTTTTCTTTACGAGAAAAATATAGAACTGGAAGGGGGCTTTAAATAAATGAGTGGGCACCTTGAAGTTATCCAATGTTTCATTGAACTAGCACCTTATTTTGATGCCACAAAAGGGTTATGATTATTGAGAAACTAAAACATTTTATCAAATGATTGCAATATCCTGCTAAATTTTATCAATGAATAAAATGAAATACATCAAATAATAACTGGTTATTACACATTTTTGAAAAATGACTTCTGGGCAAAAAGCTTTCTCAAACAGAAGCTTTGAAAAAGGTACCTCAAAAGTGATAGCCAAATAGCTCGATTTTGTTTCTAATTAAACACAAGCATACTTGCCATATATGGGACAAAAAAGGCCCCTGAACACATTGTATTCTGCCATCAGCAAAAGTTCAGCATCAGTTTGTAAAAAATGAATAATTCTAATATTACTTTTATGAACTTTGGCAGAAAATATAACCTCCTCCTGAATGGCTAACTCCAAAACCACAGAAGCTGTAAAGCTCTACACATTACCACTATGAATGAGATATCTAGTCTTCCACGCTCGCTGTGCGATAGAATTTTACTTGCATGCCAGTTTAGGAAAGTTGGATATGTTAATAACAGACATGACACAGGCTTGGAACAAAAAAAGCTGAACTTCATAAATGCGGAATCGTATCAAACGTAAACACCAAGAAGTAAAATAAGTATGATTAAATGAAGAATAAATGAATAAATTTACACAAAAAATGCTTGAGATATTAAAAATATTGTAGAATTATTATTTAAAAGAAAATTAATTTCTGAAAAATGAGTTACGTATAAAGTTTTGTTAAAATAAAACTATGGTAAAAATTCTCACTAAAAAATATGCATGTAAAACTCTTTTGATTATACATAATTATTAAGATTTTTGTTTCTCATTTTTGAACTAACAGTTCAAGTTTTCTTTATGTCTCCAGTCTGCTATTTTCCTCCATTTTCTAAATTTTGCTTTCTTCTTGATTTTTTTTTTTCATTTTTTTTCCATAGCTATCTTTCGTATATCAGTTCCTCCTAGTACCATTTGCCTGATAACCTAAATTTTTGCACTTATTATCAATAGCATCACGCAAAAAAATCTTTTTCTAAAATATTCAAAGGCAGACTGCTTTTTGCTCATCATTTTGTATTTAACTCTAAATTGAAGAATATGTTTCATATACATTCTTTCTGATCTTTATCTATCAAATTTGACATTATTTTTTGAATGTGCACACGGTGCAGTTTTGTTTGCGTGTTATTCACGTCTTTGTAAGCGCAACTGCTTCCCAATGCATTACCAAAACTTTAATGCAAATTTAATCGATCCCAAGAATGAAATTGATGCCGAAAACGCTGACATCCTGCTCGCACTATATGTCACAGTGTCTGTGTTGGTAGACAAAGTTAAGGACGAAAAAAAAAAAAAAAAATGAAACGAAATAATTAACAAAAAATGAAGAAACGAATGTTATAAAGAACAGAATATAAATGGTTTCTTCAAGAGAGAGTTAACGATCTTTTTTCACGAAATTCGGATCGAAGAAATTGCGGAAGATTTTCTTTCTTCCAATTAGGTTCTGAATGAATTCTGATTGAGAACGAAAGACGATTGACGAAAAGAAAGAATACAAACATCAGGCATTCCTCCCAATGTTAAACTTGACCTAAAGCGCGGCAAAACATCGATACATAACTCGACGCTGAGCGGCTTTAGAGATTACGCAATATCTTATGAATTGAAACTCTTCGCTTTAGAGTCATACGCAAAATTTTCCTACATGGGACAGTTTTGTTTGGTGCGAGCAACCCCCCCCCCCAACACACAACAAAATTTTATGCAGATTTGCATCGATCCCAAGAATGATTAAAATCGATGCCGAAAAAGCGGAAATGTGTCATGTCTGTAATAAATATCTACAGCAAGGCCCTGTGGCAGAAAATTATTATGCTTTCTGTGACAAACTCCATTAATACCAAAATCCTTTTGCAAGAATGTTCCGTGCAGTAAGAATTTACAGTCAGACAAATCTAAGATTAATTCATAAATAAAATATTTAGTTTAACAAATTCAGCTTTATTTAGTGTTTAAATAAAATGCATATATACCACACAAAAACTATTATAACGCAATATTCATCTGAAATATGATGCAAGTTCATGCACTGCAATTATTTTGTACTAGCGAACTGTGCCATTAATCATTTGAAGCAAGGTAATAATTCAGCTTCATTCTATGAATGTTTGTAAAATGCAGAGAATAATTTGTTCCATACATTAGATTTAGCATTGCTTTTAAACACTTCCTAGTATTTTTATAACCAGAAGGTGGTCCATTTATTTTAATAAAAGTTCTCTTGTCATTTGTTCCTATATCTTCATTTCCATCTGCAGATCTCAATCTCTGCTTATTCACCTGGTCAATGTCAGAACCCCATGTCTAGCATATTGCTTCAGAAATTGATACAGTACGCTGCTGAAGCAAAAAAATTTCATGAATGATTGTTATTTAACTACTTAGCTCTTAGAAACCTGTTTTGTAAAGCAACTTTTGTGAACAGATATTACCATCACAAATATAGTTACATAATTTTGAAAACACCTACCTATTCATTAAAAATGGCAAATTCGAACCAAAGCTTACATCTTCCATTTTTATCTTTTGTAATAAAAGGGATTTCATCTAACATTGCATTGAAATTGACTTCATTTAAACCTTTTACTGTGTCAGCTTGGTGTACATTTGCAATAGTTTGTGGATACAATAAGAAAGCTTTGTTAAAAAAAAAGTTTAAATGTTTTGCAACTCCAAAAGCAGTCACTTTATTTTTCATCATTTTCAGAGAAATGTGAATCTGCTTGCTTAACAAGTGACACAGTGTGCTTAGCTAAATCACTTATATAATTTTTTTAACAATGCAGTTTTGTTGATTGAATTGTGCAGTCTCAAGGTTTTGGGCCTAGCTGGCTTTTCTGGTAAAAGCATGTCAAGAAATATAAGTCATACCCTATACGACAAATATCAAACATTTCTATGAATTTCTTCAAACTGGAAAATAAATGAGCAGGAAATCTTTTCAGAAGAGTGATGTGCAACAAAATTTGTGATGGTGTCATTAGTAAAACAGATTGATAACTCTTCCAAGTATTGTTTCATCATTTTTAAAAAAGAAATCATAGACTGAATAAATGACATACTGCTATGGGAACAAATCTGAATTTTGAATTTTTCTTGATGTATTCCCCAGACAACATTAAATATCAGATAGTGCTAAGATATTAAACATAGTTTCTTTGTTCATTAAAAAAATCACGGAGAACATAACCGTCTGGATCTTATTCACAAGATACTACTTTCAAAACACTGTTACAGATCAGATATATCCATGTGCATACATGCAAGTTAATTTATAGGCAGCACATTATTCCATTTCTAAAAATAGAATCTCAGTTTAGTTTAGTTATACAGGGATGAGATTGGCAAAAAGTCTCAAATCAAATGTGAGCAAAAAATTTGTTCCATAATTTATACGCGAAAGATATTTTAAGAAGTAAAACATCCGAACATGCAACATTATGAAAATATTACACTATAATAATTATTTATAATTCAGTACATATAAATAAGAAAAAAGAATATTAAATTATTATTAAATCATTCACTTTAAAAGTTAAAAAACAAGTTTAACACATCATCAGGGGCATCAAAAAATACAAAATTACACATTAAAACGTATTTACCACCTGTACATCACTGAGATGCAACATAAGTCCGAGAAGAATTGTATTTAATAGCCTTTTGATAAAGTTAGCTCAAAAAATAAATAAAAATAAGGACAAATAATTTCTTTTGCTTCATGCAATTGTGTCAAGTGTATTAAGCTCTTTATAAATTATAACAATGTATCATATACTGAATTGTTTAATTTCTTTTATTTTTATACATTTTTGCAAAAGTAACAGCACAATGATTTTGCACCTTATAAAGTGAGGGGGTCGAGAAATTGTACAGTTACAAGGACAGATTCATTTAGCATTATTGTTATTTGCAACATTTCCTTAATTGTTAAAGTGGTTTTCTTTCGTTTTTTTATTTGTGTGGCTTTTGTTGGTAACATATCTCCATTAACATGTTTCACCCCTTGTTTTGGAGGGCTCCTGTCTTTGACAGATTTTTCTTCAACAGGCTTCATACTGTATATATGATAGTAAAATTCAGGAGTTTCTAAGGATTTTTTTCAGGAGTACAGTACAGAAAATTCAGGAGATAAAGTGAAAACAAAATCAATTGTAGGGGAGAAGGAGGTAGTGCGGACAATTTTTATAAAATCGGCAAAAAAGTATACTAAATATCAATTATCCCATGTTTCCCGATTGCAGTGACTCGGAACATGCGCAGTAGACTCTTTCAGTTCTAAGGTCAGAAGTAAAAATTCCAGATTCCAGCGACTTTCTATCAATAAGGAAAAACGGAAACGCCATATTTTTATGTTTTATCATAATTTTATCTTTTGCTCTACGATTATAATTTCTCAGGACACAAAAAGAAATATCAGGATAAAAAACACAATTTTCAGGGCCCTTAGGAAAAAAAAACAAAATTCAGGAGTTTTTCAGGAATTTCAGGAGGAATACGAACCCTGTTCAATAAAGGGTGTATTTGCATCCTCTGCAAGTTTACTTTCAGTAGTCTAAAGTTTTTGCACAGTCTTCATTAGTATCTGTTTAATTACTGGCATAGTTGTAGGGACCAAATTATCTCTAGAAAAGCATGTTTTATTTTTTTATTTTGAGAAGATTTTTTTTATGTCTTATTCTCTGTTTTTTTGCTGCATTTGCACACAGCTTTTTAGCTGCCTCTTTTGACAGAAATTTATTCCCTACCTTGTGTTTGGCGCAGAATGGTCAGACCTGGCTTTTGCAGCATAAAACACCAATCAATCAATTTGACAGAAGTTTTTATGTTGTTTGTTTTTTATTGTTCCTTTTTTTTGTCCCTTTATCTTGGTACGCCCTACAAGCTGACCTTAAGTTTTCAACTAATTTTTTTTTTTGCAAAATATGCCAGAGGTTTTGTTTTTTGCAAAAAGGTGATACTTAATATTAATACTTTGAATGGCACCGAATGTTCATCCTTGTAGAGCTTGCTGTTATAATGTTGATTCGTCAGTAGATGAATCGGCTAGTTTCCTACCGGTGGAGTTAATCCGCATGGTCGAGCATATTTTCCAAGAATTTTCTTTCGAAAACGAAAGATAGGAAGGTTTCTTTTCTTTGTGTAAAAGCGGAATTTTCGGAAGAAAAAGCAAATTTCTGCAGGGGGGGGGGGACGGAATTTTGAGAGAAAAAAAAGACAAAGATTTTCTCCAAAATAACAAAAAAGCAGAAGAATCTCATCATCCCTGGTTATAATAGCGTCCCGTTTATAAGCAACATGAGGGCTATTTTGGGATAGACCTCGTAATTTTGAACAGCAGTCAGATGACGAGGACGACACCCCCTCTCCAAACTTCCGTACCACACCAACGGGAGGATGTTTGGCCCCCTCCACAATGGATCATTAGTGGAATCGTGTTTTGAACCTGAAAAATATAGAATCTCAGTGGAGGGAGAGAAGTGAACATGATGAGAGGAGAGTTTTTTCCTTGAACCAGAACTATCCTATTGGTGAAAGGTCAATTTCCATATTTCCCTTTTATCTGATCCAGAATGCTTGAAAGTGATTCATCTGCAGAAAACAAAACTAATTCTGCAGAATGATCTAGGCTTTTTTTGCGTGAATATGTTAATTCTTCCAAAAAGATCATTTGTTTTTAAAATGAAAATCTTTCTGCAAGAAACCTTTGCTGCTCTTCGATTTTCTCCATATGTATAGAATCAGTACCTTATTATATTCAAACTGAGGTCACCTAGATCCAATGCTGTTCAGATTTTAAGGCAAATTTCAGTGAATTGGTATGTCCAAATTTTAGTTTAGTTATATTAACGTCCCGTTTTGAAGCAACACGAGGGCTATTTTGGGACGGACCTCGTAATTTTGAACCTCGGTCAGATGACGAGGACGACACCTGAGCTGGCACCCCCCTCTCCAAACTTCCACGCCACACCAACGGGAGGACGTTTGGCCACTACGTATGATTTAGCGTGCAACAGGCCCCATACACGGCGGATCTACAGTGGAATCGAGTTGTCCAAATTTTAAAACAGCCAGTTTGGAAACAGTCAAAAATTAGAATGCGAAATTCAGATGTTTAGAAGTAATTAGCAGTGCAAGCAATTATTTGCAGTTACAAAAGGAAATAAGTCTCCTTCCGATTCAGAATTGCACGTACTCTCATATAGTTCTGAAAGTAGTTGCTGCGAGAAAAATAACCCTGGGTTAGGAAAGAAAGGCCAACTGCCAGGAAGAAAACATTACCTTTACCAAAGTCTTTGTTCTTTTTTATATTGTGTGTTCAAAATAAACCTACATTTTTTTTTATTTGCTGCCCATATCAACTTAGAATTTATATATTTGGAGCTGTGTAACAAAGTTTGACATCCTTGATCTAACAAAATATGATCAGCATTTTCTTTTCTTGAACAGTAATTACCTAGGCAGAGCAGTTACAATTTACCTCTTCTGAAACTTGCATCTAATTCGTATTGCAGTAAAAGTGTTAAAAAATAAAATCTCGGCAGCTTAAATAGGATCACTTTTGAAGTTCATTATTCCGTAAAAGAAAGGAAATTTAAGTTGCTAAAAATATTTCCAAATTAAAACTAAATATTATAAATTTATAATAAACTTACTTGCTACACAGGAGTGACTATGGCTCCATTTCAAAAATCCCGAAATCTAACGCGCTGTAAAAATCTGACATTTCGAATAATTGTAGATTGTGAATTTGATGCAAAAATATTTTAATAAAATAGCTGGATTTTGACTAATTTATTTCAACAAGTTTGACTACTCCATTGATTTTGTTATAATTTAAAATTACATTGTCTTAATATGTTCTATATCAACATTTGAGAAGACATGAGAATCTAAAAATATCCTGAAATTCCAGAATTGAGAAGTTAAAATCTGGGTATCCGGATAAATACTGAACACAATTATCCCTGGCTACACGATTTCTACTGCTTATAAGAATCGGCCGACAGAGCAGTTCCAGTGATCAAATACCTCAAAACTTACAAGCAATAATATTCAGTCATTTCACAAAGGCCTTGCAATTAAATCAAAGAAAAAAAAGTCTTAATTGAACCACAATTCTAGATTTCGTAAAATTGATTTATACTTCTATAGACATTTAACATTCCTTGCCCTTCCAATACTTAAGTTACCATCAAATTGCAATATTCTTATTCAAAAAAACAGTGCTTCTTAAAATACAAGTTTTCAAGGAAAAACTAGTTTACAAGATTACCAATTCCACTAGTATGAACAAAAAAATTCCTTGAAAAAATTATTCAATTAGCAGTCAATGAAATTCATTGTACACCTACTAATAAAATTCCTAAATTATCACCAAATGAGGTTACACAGATAACTGAAGCTTGTTAAGTGATCTTATGATGTACATGGAAACTATTCCATGATTATAAAGGAAGAAACTAAAAAAATAACAATTTGTGAATTTTATACCTATTATTTTAAAGTGTTTACAAACCTAAAAATTGCAGCAATTTAAATAAAAACCTATTCATCAAGACCATACATTAAAGAATGTTGAAGTAAAATACTTCCAACACAAAAAGCAAATTTCATACAGTACTGTGCTAAATATAACTACAACACTCCAATATCTCTCATCCTGATTTAGCATGACAATAACTATTCACAAACATCTCATAAAACAGATACACAATTTTCAGTAGCTAATGTATCAAATCTATCCAAGAAGCTTTATATATACAGCCAAATTCTAAATTTCTTGAAGGATCAAAGAAAATATCGTGTAACAATTTGCTATTAAACAAGAATATTTTATAAAATATTCTGACTTAAAATAATGCTGTATTTTTAAGGCTAAAACAAACTAAATTTAACTTTTAAAAATCTTGACCCTAGAAATGACTAAGTTAGATTCGGAAGATATGAATTTTCTTTTAGGATATATAAATCTAAAGAAAGTCAATAATAAACTTAATGTGAATTAAAACTAATTGCACGATAAACTAATGAAAAGGTCCATTACTAAGTTTTTTTTTCCCAATTCTCCAAATTTTTCAGTATGAAAATGAAACAAAGAAATGTCATTCTTCCTAATTACAGCCAAAAGAATGGGAATTTCTTGCAGTATTTAATAGTGCAATAGCATTTATAAGTTTCCAACATGAGAAGATTCCGAAATGATTTCCAAATCCAAATGGCAGGAGTTTCTTCATAGGAATGATTATAAACAATTTATGAATAGATCAGAAAGAGCAATTTTTGTTAGCCCCCCCCATATATTTGAAATATATAACATGCATTCTTATTAAAAACTGTCATTTTGCTAAAATTAAATGTATTTTACAAAAATATGCTTGAAAAAATTTTGCTAAAATTAAAAAAAAAAAAACACTTTCGTTTTCATTAAGATGTAGATGAATAATAAGTTTAAAGCAAAAACATGACAACAAAATATGTATACCAGCCTCTTTATTTTTGTGTGGTATATATAAAAAAAACAAATTACAACGACTTTTTTTGCCGATTTTTTTCACTTTTTTTTACAATTTTATTGTTGCTTTTTCCTGAATGAACAACCCTCTGTTAGACGTGCTCTTCCTCCTGTTGGCTGACATAACACAGTGGAGCAACCCACACAGAGTACAACAGTCTGTGCATGACTGAAAACTGTGGTAATCTTATAGCAACCAGGGCATTTTACATCCATAAAAAATGAATTAGGGTGTTGAACTAATCGCTTTAGCTTGCATTTCCTCCTCTCTTCCTCGGGACTTGGGTGAAGTAAATCTTTAGCCAAGGGCATTTTATAGAAATCACAAGGTTTTATAAACCTAGAAAGAAAAAACACACAATTGTTAACTACACTAAATTTGACACTAGGCTAGCAAACATTCTGACAGTACAACATATAAAATTTATCTTAGTCACATATGTATATATGTATTGTCAAACAAAATTTAGGTGGTACAGATGTTGTACCAGTAAACAATTAGAATTTCACTCCCCCTTTTGATTAATGTGTCTGTATTCATCAACAGGTCGCTTTTTTATACTCTTCTATTCAATCACTATATACCAATTTATCAACCTTTTCCTTAACAGCAATACATATACCGACAAGTAATAAAGCCATAAATAGCTAAATTACAAATACTAAGCATTTTCATTTCATTACTTCACAACACACACCGAATAGACATTAAGTAACTAACGGTTTAAAA
>BGPR01002042.1:19723-63940 GCA_013235015.1 Araneus ventricosus
ACTACAATCTTGGTCCCTCTCTCCCACAAGAACAATTGCAGCTACATCTCAAAAATCCTGAAAACTAGCATGTTGTAAAAATCCAACATAATTCTGAACAAATCAACTGGATTTTCACTTATTTACTCAAAAAGTTTGACTACTTCAATGAACTTGATACAAATCTTTTTTTTAAAAACTTTTAAAACATCAATGATATACATGCTTGAAAACAAAATTTGACACGGCAAATCCTGAAAAAAATTGGTAAATTCCAGATTTGTGAAAGTAAAATATCAGCAAAACCACCACTGCCTTCATCAAGTGCAACCGAACTCTCTGATAACTTGGATGTATTTTATGTTTGTTCTTGAAATCAGTTGACAATGAGTTCATACCCTTTACATAACAAACTTGCAGATTACTAGGTTTCAGAATCGGTCATTCATCAGACAAACCACAATTTCAATCCCTCATATCATCGAGCTCAAAGTTGTAAATACAAAAATATAAAAAAAAATTGCATACTGTTGTAGTTTAATATCAAATGGATTCAATTTGACGAGTAAATTTTCTTTAGGAATTATGAATAGCTGTTTAAAATTGGTGCAACAAATAACAGTAATTATTTTGTAATGTCATAAGTTTCTACTAAGTAGTCTTGGAGATGAGATTTCGCATGAAATTAAGTGGTTGCTTTAGTACATCGTGAAAACTATAAATATATACAGTAAATGTAAATTAATCATAAAAAGAAATAGAACAAAAACATGTGATCAGAGATCACTGGGACACTACAAGTTATAAAATAGTCCCACCTTGCAGAAGGTTTATTTGCTCTAAATTTCCATTTACACCAGGCTTCTTAAAATGAAAGTCATGATCCTAAGAGATTGTCCGAGATTCCTTTTCTGATCCCTCAAAATTTAAAGCAAATGGAACCAAAAAAATCATTTACAATTATCATTATATTTTCAGAAAAATTTGCTCAATACTTATTTAATCATCCAAATATCCTTTCTGTTTATTAGTTAAGAAGATCCTTTTCGCAATTAGACTTGTAAAAAATATTTTAAACAATTCCAATGGCCTTGTTTTACACAAACTGCTATCCCTTACTAACAATTGGCTCAATATTGTATTTAATATATATATTTTCCTTTCAAACATTACTATATAATTGATATTTGATTGCTAATAAGGATGAATAAAGTAGAGTTTACATTAAGCCAGTATTGTCTCCCAGCAAGATCATGTATGTGCCCGGAAAGCAAAAAATACTATTCGGGACAATTATATGCAATTGCCCCACTTTTTCTCTATGCACATTTGTGATCTTACTCCTGTGACAATACTGGTATAATGTAAACACAACTTAAAAACAGTAACTATGAACAGTCAAGGATAACCACAGACTTAATTACTCAGATTAAATAATTACTTGAGAAGGGAAAACACATTTGAACACAGTTGAATTACCCTATATTCTCAGTTTCCTGCTAAATGAGAAAATATTTTTGGAGATTAAACCAGTTATTAGCTCTCAATCATTATCGCCTATATTCACATTCTTAATATATTGCAACAATGTTGACCTTTGATAATGCAAAAGAAACTTGCCATAAGTAATATCAAATTCTATTTTTCTTCAACACTATTGCAACTATAGCCAAAGAGTTTTAGCTTTTTCTAAAACTTTTACTGGCAATATTTACCTTAAAAAACTTGAGCTTAAAATTGCACTTCTAACAACCGAGCTTAAAAACTTGCTTCAAATGCAGAAAAACTGCTCCAAGTTAAATAGTATATTTCAAATATAAATAAAACAAATGCTTGAAGCAGGTGCAACAAGTGAACAGAGGCATAAGACTGGAAAAGATAGGTACTTTAACATTCAGAGTATCATTAATACTCGCAAGAAAAATATGAATGTTATCAGAAAGATATAAAAAAAAATTATTTGAATAATTACGGACAATAAAATTAAAGTCATGTAAAAACGAAAATAATTTGTTAATGTTTTTCACAAAGTTAAATGCTATAATATCTATTCCAATAAAAAAATTATCATGCAGAATAATCCAACTTTTAAACGAATAACACAAGAAACGGGGCATTTCAAATGCTTATCAAACATGGCGCAATAATGAACACGTTGAAAACATGCAAGTTTGAAACAAAATCTTATAAATAATCTCGCATTACCTAAAGTACAAATGAACACTGAAAAGCCGATGCACACAATTCAATATGTTTTACATAAATATCTCGCTTTCAAAATGTACGCGTGGTTTCTTCACTATCCACCATACTTGCAATGCCATTTAGAAGAGCAAGCAGGCATGCTCGTGCGTGTTTAGGCCTAACAATAAAGTCATCGAAATTTTAATCTGACGATATTACCGTTGTATGATACACACAATGACTAAGGCACTCTTCTAGTTTAACAAAAGAATTTCAATCGTGCTTCAAGAGACTAAGGTTTAATCTGATTAATTCATAAAGCAAAAAATAACATAGCAAACGAAGTCTCTCGATCAAAATCCATAGACAAATTTTGGATTAAAACATATTTAGTTTTCATAATATAACAAGGATAAAGAACATTCACATATGACTTACCTCCAAATAGAAAAGAAAGTTAAATTTATTTAATTTATCAGCGTATAAAGAAAACGCCGCCACGTGAATAAAGAGACTTCTGTCGGAATCCGGAAAGATCGAAAAATCGTTGCCAATCACAGAGAAGAAGTTGTGCTGTTCTGTGGTTGCCAACTACACAAAATAAAATTAAGATGAATTACCACAATATGATAACCACTTTAGTTTAAAATGATATTTTCGCTTGTTACTATATCAAAGAAAAACATATAAAATTTGTTTAATTTTTCTGATATTTCGATTAATAATTAGTAAATTATTCTGTTGTATTTAAATCCTAACTGATTATAGATTTTTTTTTTTATTTTTTGTTCATGATAAATGGAAATCAGCAAATTCAGAAAAATTCTAGCCCGTACTGATGTAATGTCATCATTTATTAGAGAAATCTACTAATTAAAAATATTAAGACAAAAGAAGCTAATCGATCGCAACTTTAATGTACATCGATTAATAAGCATTGTTATCATATAACGCCTTAATCGTTGGACGGCGCCATTTTCCTGCGATTCAGCCATTCAGCGGATTGTGAACGTTTCGCGTCTGGTCATCCTAGGGATTTAAGATTCTGATAAGGTACAGAGTAATTATTTTGTTTATCTGAAAAAATTTTGCAGTCCTTTGTGTGTAAATCGCTTATAAAATTATCTTCTAATTTTCCATTCTTTTGTTTAACATTATGTTTGTCACCGATTTCTTTGCTCTAACATTATTTCAGATTCCAAACAATGTCCTCTCGATATCGCAACTCCGGTCCTTTGGACTGTAAGGTATATGTTGGTGAGCTTGGAAACAGTGGCACGCGTCACGAACTAGAGGATGCATTCAGTTACTATGGGCCATTGAGAAACGTTTGGGTTGCAAGAAATCCTCCTGGTTTTGCATTTGTTGAATTTGAAGATTCTCGTGATGCCCGAGATGCCGTTAGAGGACTGGATGGAAAGTAAGGTTTTTTTTTTCACACATACTAAAATTTCTGTTGCCTTGTTTGCTACGAAATCATACAATTTTAAATGAAAGCTTTGTTCTATTGAATTGTTGTGTGCTTATGCGTAGATTATTAATCATGTTTAGTACAAGTATTGGAATTTAAGTAATTCAAATGTCGGCTATTTTTAAATGCATTGTGATGGTTATTACAAATAACATTCTTAAAGATTTCTTCAAGATAGGACAGTTTAAAAACTTTTATCAAATATATTCCCATGAGATTTGAATTCATTCTTGCTGATACTTGAATTAAATATGTTGTTGAACTTCTGACCTCATTTTTAGGACAGGCAAGTATTTTGTAATCTTTTAGTTTGAATTGTAAAGTACTTGTTAATTTGGAAACATTATAAATGCATGATTAAATTTTGTTAATATAATTTCATATTCTGCATTATGAAAAATCTGTTCAAAGAACTTTACAAAAGAATTCTTATGTCTATAAAAGTCGAATCTTTGGTTTAAGGTGCTTATCCTAATTAAAATCCTGAATTTCAGAATTCTTTGTGGAAGACGTGTAAGAGTTGAGTTGTCTAGTGGAAAGTCTAGATCATCATACCGGCCACCACCTCGATACAATCCAGATGAAAGATGTTACGAATGTGGTGAGCGTGGTCACTATGCTCGAGATTGCAGAGGTCCTAAGCGAGGTCGATCAAGGTAAACGTTAATAGTTCAACTTCTGCATTTCTGTGTTTGTTTGGTATAAAGAAACATCCTTAAAGTAATCTGCTTTGCTCTTTAAATTTTAAAGATTAAAGCAGACTTGAAGTTGTAAAGATTACTAATGTGTTATTTTTAAAAAAAGGTATAAATTTTTTAGAGCAAAACTAAAATTACTTTTTCAAGGTTGTTATTATATAAGTAACCTTGAAGAATTTGTTTATGAGTATGTGATATTAAAATTATTTAACTTTTATAGGCTAACACAGCCTCAGTTGTGTATAAATCAACTTTATCGATCAAGCTGCATTGTTGTGATCAGCATTCAACAATGAGTTACCAGCTCAACATAAGTTACTACACTTCGTCTTATTAAACAACGCTATGTAACCTCGACTCGTCACTGCTAAGGAAGACAGCTCACAACTTGTCTTTCATCTACAAATCAGCACTTAGGGGCTCATCTAATGTTATTCAGCCAAACCTGCGCAACATCTTCGATAAATTCCTGCACGGTTTCCTATGTGCTCGCTACTTAGCGCTATCAACTTTAAGTTGTACATTATAATAACAAGAGGTTTGTCTTTTCCTTTCTTTATCTGTGTTTTAAGCCCTTTAAGGTTGAAATTAATAAAACCTGGGTTTAATTTTTGGAGATTCATTGGCATAAATTTCAAAAACGTAAAAAAATTTCAAATCTCGCAATTTCAGACATAATTTAGTGCATTGTGCTGAATTTAATAATATTAAACACAGTAAAGTTATAATGTTGAATACGAGCTCTGATTATCATAAAAACCTGAAATTAAACGTATAATGGAAATCTTTTTTGATCTATTAAATTTTTACCTAAATAACTTTTCCTAAATGAAATGAAAATAATAAAAAAAGTTATTAAATTTATTCAAGTAGCTGAGCTGGTATGGATAAGTTAGTAAATTTGTAACGATTAAAATGTGAATCTCGAATTGTGAACCAATCTACAAGATCGGGAAATTTGCATTGTAGTTATTACAGTTTCCCAGCTTACAGACCATTTAAATATGCTATTCTTAGAAATCCAGGTAAGTTAGTGGCTTCATCAACAGAAAAATCCTAAAGCTAAAAGCATTTGACTTTTCTCACTTAGGTCACGTTCACGATCCCCTCGACGTAGGTCCAGGAGTCGCTCCCGAAGCCGCTCCGCAAGTCGAAGTCCAGTTAGAGGACATGCTGGAGGATCAAGAAGTCGATCGGGTTCTAGAAGCAGGTACATGTAGTTCTTTGAGTGTTTGTCTTGTTAAGGTTACAGTGGAAGATTTTGAAATGTATTTAAATAGTATATATCTTTCTAGAAATGGAAGAGGTTCTTCTGGAGATTAGAAGCGTTACCACCTTATTGGCCTGTTCCGTGGTGTTGCAGCTTCTTAATTTTTTCACCGTCTTTAATGTGTGTATCATTGTAGATAAGTTTGTATTTTTTAACAAACCATTTATCATTTGCAATTTCAGACATCATTTCAAAGTGAACATTTGAGTAGTATAAATCATTCTCTGTGACTTCATGGAATAGATGACCAATAAAAGATTTTCTGTTACCTTTTTATGTTATGCAGTCTTGTAATGTCTACTGTATTTTGTTGTTACTTGTAACCTGCTATCAATATTTGAAATTCAAAATAAACTCTTTTATTTACATTCCTATTCAGTGTGTCTTCTGTTAATGTTTTACTAACAAAATTGTTCATTAATAGCTAAAATATGTTCTTATTAACAACAGTTTTAATCTTAACAGTTAAAATGCTTTAAAGGTTTTTTTAACAGTAAAAATTTTTAACAGTAAAATTTTACTTCACAGTATTCATCTCTTAATTTCTCACAAGTTTTTTTTTTTTAAACCTTCTATAAAAAAATCTATATTCTATAAATAATTATCTGTTCTTACTGGTGTAATTTAATGCTAAACTTGAAACAATGAGTACAATAAGCTTTTTGTAGGTTTATGTATATGCATGATAGTTTTGATTATTTATAAATTCAGCTTAAGATATTGAGTTTAACTTTTCTTCCTTATCAAATGGGTTGTAAACTTATGGTTAATTTTTAATTAATGCATTAAAAGATCCAAATGTTGCCTTTCAAATATTCTGAAGGAACAAATTGCTTGCAGCTGAAATGTTTTACTTGGCCTGTGTAGTCAACATATTTTAGTTCATATGCTTGACAATGCCGACCTCATTTGTTTATTGATGAAGCGGGAAGCATTGTTTTCTGATACAGACAATATTAGAAATGCATGATATCTAATCATATAAAATCCACATTATCATCCAGCTGTTTATGATGAATATCTAGTAACATTACTTTCAAGTTTGTATAAAATTTGACATTCAAATTCTTGTATTTAATAAAGAATTGCAAAGTTTATATCTTATAAACTTAATAATTTGGTCGTAACAAAAACTTAACACGTCGTAACAAAACATTTAAAGTAGGTAGTTATTGTGTATAGAAATGGGTGTAAACTCTGCATCACACTATAAAATATCTGTTGTCTTCTATTTGTAATAGTATTCAAGTAAAAAGAAACTTATGAAGATTCCAGACTAGTGTGCTTCTGGCATCATATCTTGTTAAATATGGAAATGTTATAAATCCAAAAAGTAGCAAAATTGAAATTGCTTGCATACAAACTTCGGCTTTTAAATGATTTTTAAAAAATAATAATAAACTGGTTAAAGTGTTCTGACAATATTAAATTACTGTGGAAGTGGCTGGTAATATAATAGTTGCTTTCACATAATAATCAAAAGTATTACTAAATAGATAAAACAATTTTGAAAGAATTGTTAGCATCTATAAAAAAAATTAATATTCAGTGTTTTGGTCTCATTTCCTTGAGTATCTTGATTCACCATTTTACGATAATAAAAAGCTATAGATTTGATTAATAAAAAGAGTGAAAACAAACATTTTAGTTGAACATTTAGTTATGTATCCCATATGAATTTTTTAAGAAAGCATGTTATGTAAAAAGTCATGAGTAATGATTTTAATTTTAGGAATGTTAACATAAGATGTATAAATATGATATATAATTTCTGATGAAAAGAAAAAATCTTAGCTTTTAAAATGGATTCATCATGGAAAGATCAGCTTGAAGATTATAAACAATTCTCAGTTGTTTAATAGTGCATAAATTCCCATAGTTTTATTCGTATCGTAGTGCACAGAAATATTAGTTTTCTCTTTAAGGATTTCAACAAGCAGAGAAAAATCATTATTCAAACTTTTTTTTCATAAAAATTTCTCCAATATGTTTTGGAAGTTTGCCTGAAAAGTTTCTTCTTGAAATGAAACAGGTATATTTTTTGTTAAAGAACTATAGTTTAAATCTATTTCTAAAATTTTACCATAAAATGGATGGAAGTTTTATTTATATTCAGAAAAATAAAATATCCATAAATTTTCATGGTAACAAGATGTAGCAAATATATGTGAAAAGCTTTCAACCTCTTCCAGTGAATAGTCCAACAAAATCGAAAGTACACCAAATAAAATTTGAGAGTGTAAAATTCTACATACAGCAAAATTAATCATGGCTGCACTTAAAAATAAACTTGACAAACATGCAGCAAATTACTGTAAACAAGCAGATTATTCATTTGCAAAGTGGTATGCTTAGTCGAAAATTGAAGTAGATATGAAAATCGCCCCGCACATGCACACACTTCTCAAAAGGTAAATGTGACTTTTGCTCAGTTGATAAACAGTTCGAAGTAATACATCTTTAAATTTCATACATAATCTAACTTAACTTCCTGGTATAAATTTTTTTTTAATCTCTTAAGAATAACTAATGAAATGGATTAAGATAAGATTTTTAATGTAAATAATGGAGTACAGTGTTAAAGAAACTAAATACTACTTCATATTTTTGCAAGCTGATATAAATTAAATTGGATAAGAACTTATGCATTTGACATAATTGGTTATCTGCAATTCGGTTCTTGAAACAGCATGTTTAGAACACAATATTTTATGCCAATTTTCATAAGAATTAACTAAAAAAAAAAGGGAGTCTTTTTATGTTAATTAGGCATTTATAAGTATTTCTTTGATAGCCCTCTGTGCTCAATAGAGAATAAATTTGTTTAGAATCATGAATTTTACTGTAACACTTAAATTCAACTTGTTGTGAAGTTATCATAATGCTTTAAATTCAATTGCCCAATATTATATATTGATTTATTAGTACTAATAAATTAATAGTCCTGATTAACTTCTTTTTAGCATTAAAGGGACTGGCAGATGTTTAAGAATGAATTCCGTAATTTTATTATTTATTTTTACACTAAATTTTCAGATTTGACCAAGGATAAATGTGAATGCAAATCGAAATTACTCTAATAAAAGATATAATTACTTAATTTTTATTAATGACTTCCTTTCATAAATATAATGCAGTAAAGCACCATTTATGTCTTTCAAGGGACGACTTATAAATGAAAAGACAAAGGAGCATAATCAAAATTTTTATAAATTTGTATTGCAAATTCATTTAAAAGTAATAAGTTTTAAGATAATACTACATAGTACGAAAATCAATAATTAAATTTTATAATAAAAGTGAGAAAAATGTTTATTGCATATTTCAAGTGGCGTAGCTGTAACTTTTGCTGCCCTAGGCGAACTTGCAATATGCTGCCCTTCCTTTACAAGTTAAATAGACTTTGATATAAAAAGTATATATTTCAAGGGGGGGAAATTGTATTTAATAGCACAATTTGCCATTTGACGCCCTCCATCTCTGCAGGTAATTTGCAAAATTGCACATCCACCACCAGTCTTTCACACTTTGGCGAAAAATATGAATTAATCGCAACAGTTTTTATGTGCACAGTGATTCAATTAGTGGCGTTGCTCTTAGTTATAAAACTTTTCCAACATGTCTGGTTTTGTCCTCGGGGGAAGACCGCCTCCCTTAGACATATCTCGCACGATTTATGTGCATGTAGGTAGGCATTTAATTAAGAAAATCTTTAACCATCACCTGGCATGCTGATAATCTGTGATTATTAAGTACATCATTATGAATCAAATTAAGTTCAATGAACATTTTTTTCCACTATAACTTCATCATAGTTTAAATTAGCACCAGACAATTTGTCAATTGTGAATAATTTTGAAGTCATTGTGTCTTTATCACAGTTAACATACTAGAAAGAAGGGGATTTTCCCATTTTGGAACAAGGGGAAATGACGTATAAACAACGCACTTTATCATTACAATGAAACGGTGCTTTACTGTACTTATATACGTACTCTGTATAAACTAAATGTTAAAAATAAATCGGTTTAAAATTTTAAAGCATATGTGGTAATAGAGGCCATTTATTTATTAAAGAAATAGGTTTTTAAGTCTCATATTTGGAAATCCCTCAAAGATTTGACTAAAGGGTTTTGAAAGTTATAACAGTTATTTTTTCAGGGAAAAACTTTGAGAGGTAAGCAATGAAAAATATTTTATTTAACCTGTTATGTCCTTGTAGAACAGTTACATTTCACATCCATGGCTAAACTGAATGCATTCCATTGTTCCTTTGTCTATGAAGTTGATATGTATTACCAAACTCTTAAAACAGTTTTCAGCAGGTGTATGCCACCAGTTAGCCAGATTTTGAAGTCAAAGTGTTGTCATTTTGAAATTTTTGGAATTACTTTTGACATAATGCAAGGAATTAGAAAGTTATTTTTATTTTTTGATACTTTACTATATCTTTAAAAATATATATTTTAAAAATTTTTAATATTTATGTAAAAGGAAAAAAGGTTTTGAAAATGATTTTTTGCCTTTTTTTTTTCACTTCATTATTTTTTCTAAAAAAAGAAAAGAATTTTCTCCGATTTTAATTCTACTTCATATTTAAATTAGTCTTGGTGTTTTAAACACAATTTAATAGAAATTTATTGAAATCTACGCTTTAAATTAATTAAGGCATTAATGGGTTAAGTTTGATTAATTAAAACATTTTAATCACTGAAGTACCTTTAATTGGAGTGTGAAGTAACGCTCTAAAAATTCATGTTATACTGTTATAATTTTCCATTATATTTAAAAAACAGAATAAGAACTTACTCAAATTAAAACAATTCCTTTTTCAGAAAACTGAAGATTTTCAAGAGATCCTATGTTTCAAGCAACAGAACTGTTGCATATAATATAATGACAGAAAAGAATGACATTGGAATATGATTCTAGAAACATTTACATTTTCTAGGACAATGTTTCAGAAAGAAGTGAAACTGGAATAGAATTTTTAAAAAAATAGAATTTGAATTTAATTGAACAAAAGCAATCCCTTTCAAGAATTTTTTTTTTTTCATGCATTAAGAAGACTTGTTGTTACTAGCATCAAAATCATTCCATGTAATAGGGTAATCAGGGATGAGATTCTTCAGCTTTTTTGTTATTTTGGAGAAATTTCGCTTTTTTCTCTCTCAAAATTCTTTTTTTCCCCCCGGATTTCTGTTTTTTTTTTTTTTTTTTCTACCACAAAAATTTGCTTTTTCTTCCAAAAATCCTGCTTTCACACAAAGAAAAGAAACCTTCCTATCCTCCGTTTTCGAAAAAAAATTCTGGGAAAATATGCTCGACCAAAAATTTATAAAAATAAAATAAATAAAACAGAAATCAGTATGTGATACATTATTATAATTTATAAAGAGCTAATACACTTTACGCAATTGCATGAAGCAAAAGAAATTATTTGTCCTTATTTGTATTTATTTTTTGAGCTAACTTTTATCAAAAAGCTATTAAATATAATTCTTCTCAGACTTCTGTTGGGTGTATGTTGAATCGCAGTGATCTACAGGTGGTAAATGTTTTAATGTCTAATTTTGTACTTTCTGATGCACCTGATGATGTGTTAAACTTGTTTGTTAACTTTTAATGTGAATGATTTAATAATCATTTAATATTCTTTTTCTTATTTATACGAACTGATTTATAAATAAAGTTATTAATTATTATAGTGTAATATCTTCATTATGTTGCATGTTTTACGTCTTAAAACCTATTTCGCGTATAAATTATGGTACAAATGTTTTGCTCGCGTATGATTTCAGTCTTTTTGCTTTTTTGCCAATCTCATCCCTGGGTAATAGAAAATTGTGATATTGAAATAATGTTCCAGAAATTTATGTAATGAAATAGTATGACTGAAGATTCACTAAGTATCCAGGTTTATGTTATGTGCACTCTGATATATTATTAGTTTTCTTACTTAGAAAGGTAATATAGGAGGGAGGATAGACCCTTCAATCCTTGCCAAACACATTTGTTTATTTCCCCCCCCCCCTTGCCTTTAAACAACAAACTAGTATTTTCAAAGTTTAACTTAAAAGTCATATAAAAATTCAAATCAAAATAAGTAAAATTAAATACCAACTGACATAAATTTATATTTTTGTCTTCTAATCTTTTATGATGATTTTGGTAAAGTAATACCTAGATTTGTAACACATTCTACTAAGTTTGGTGCTTGCTTGCTTTTTTTTTTTTTTGTATTTACAAAGGGGCCCCCCCCCCATGGGGGGGCAGGCAGGAAAAGAAATCAGGTTACTTTAGATGTACAACTGATATGAATGTAAATAATATTCATTACTAGCCAATATATCCAGCATTACTTGGGATAAGACTACTTTCATATCTAATATCGTTAATGTAAAAATTACATTTATTTAAAATGTTATAACTCGCAAAATCTCGTAAACTGCAACTTTTAAAAAGTTAAAATCGGTGGAAAACTGATTTTGATGCTCTCTTAGTAACAGTATTTTCAGGATAAATGGAAGTATTAAAAACATATTAACAAAAATTGAAAAGCAATATGTACTAGAAAACTCCAAATAACATTTATATTTAGAAAATTATTCTAAAACAAATCAACGAGTAAAACAATTTATACTAAAGAGTAAAAATAAAAACAAACTGAAGTAAAATTCTCAAGCTGAAAACAAAA
Organism: Araneus ventricosus; assembly: GCA_013235015.1. NCBI lineage: Eukaryota > Metazoa > Arthropoda > Arachnida > Araneae > Araneidae > Araneus > Araneus ventricosus. The sequence goes on from BGPR01002042.1 coordinate 32,023, forward strand.
GGCAAGTTATTTGTTGAAAAACAAGACCAATTCAGAGTGTGCCCGGACAGATTTATCTCTTTGATAACAAATAAAAATATACTATCAATTAATTGTTACGGAACAATCACTAAAATCTTCCTTATGCTTCATAGTATTTATGACCAAATTTGAAGAAAAATCTATTGAGTAATTTGGATTTCAATGCATCAGTTATACGGGAACATTGAAGCTTTCTTTATTGGAAAAAGAAAAGTATCCATCGAAGGGTCAAGCATTTAAGAACTTCAATTGGAAAATTTTATTAACAATAAAAGTATGCATAAAAGGGAAGAAAGCATAATTTTATTGCATGATAATGCCAATGTTGTACATCACACCATTGTATATTCAAGGTTTAACACATCCAAAACGAACTTCAAGGAACAATTGGTCAGTCCAAAGTGTTAACCGAGTTTGAATGAGTGTGACAGAGGCAACAAACATCTGTGCATATTCCAATTCCCCTGTTATCTCACTCATTCTGATTCCAGTTGCGGGGATATAGACTGGTGTGGTGTTCTGTTATCTCACATTCTGGACCATATGGTGTTGTTTTCCAAAAAAAGGGGGGATAGTACTGTACCAATTTTCTAAAGAGATAAAATTATTGTTGTGGATAGGTACATCCAAGAAGTGATTATCATTGTAGGGCAGGTTCAAAATACATACAGGAATTCTGGCAGGACCAAAGAAAATATCATTATAAACAGGTTTCACTGTGTTTGTGAGGAAAATTTGAAGAAAACTTATTCCGAAGTTAGGACATCTATAGCATAAAACTATGTGTTTCATTTTTATTGCATCTTTGACTTCTAGAACTTGAACTGCACATGGTTTGTATAGTAGGAACATAATTTTTCATTAATGAAAAATTACCTATATAATAGTCTTGGAACTTTCACTAAAACTTCCCATATGCTTCATAGGGGAAAAAATTTATTCTGTATTTTAATGGGTATTTCAGTTTTATTTATATAAAGGTTGCTATATTCATTTCTTAAGATACAAATAATTAACTTGGTATTTGTGTTAACACTTTCTCATTGTAACCTTTGTATTCCATTATTCAGTGACAAAAGTAATGGGGTTTTTCAGGTTAACTATAACCTGAAAATAAGTTCCAAATGTGGAACACTTTAGTTTAGCTTATTACATGAAATAATGTCAATGGCAAATAGCTAGACTGTCATAAATAGCTGCTATGTGAAAAATATTTTAAGGGATTATTAAAGAAAAAAATATATATGAGTGAACGCTAAGTTTGTAAGATATTTTCAAGATGAAGCATTGTTCAGAGTTGTCTGTTCATAAAATGTTAAAAATGACCCAATAAGATCCAGTTCTGCTTTTTCATAAATGATGACATGCCTTAAACCTGTAACAAGTTTTATTTCCAGCAACATAGGCAGAATTACACATCATTTAATTATTTTTATTTAGTCTACTTGCTTCATCTGAACTAACTGGTGTTGAAACTAATTCCAATAAAGTTGCACTTGCTTCTAACAAGGTTAAATCTTCAACAGCACCTAAGAATCGAGCACATAATTCTAGTTCATTGATCCGCACCTTGACTTCAGCATTTCTGACGTATAATCTAAAAAAAGAGCAAATCATTAATTTATTCTGATCAACTGAATGGACAAAATGTTAAAATATAATAGTAACCCACGAGGACGTGCAAGAGGGTGTCCGACACCCCACACAAAATGTGAAAAATACTGATTTCTCTGTAGTTGAAATGAGTCAAATTCATGCTATCTGCCTTTAAGGTCACATTCAACAGACAGAACATGTTTCAAGAACAATTTTTTTTATTGGAAACACATCCTAGTGTGTCCTCGCGTCAGCCTTTTTTGTTCAATTGAGTGATCATATTAGGGACAGGAAAATACTTTTGTCTGGCTATTTAAGTTTTAGTGAGGACACAAGTCGATTCAAGAACATTCTATATTTCTAAAATAAAATTTTTGAGGGTACAAGACTTTTAAACTGGATAATAGTATAAGTGAAAATGTCAAGAGATTGATGCAAAAGTTATATTATTCTGGACGTAATGTAACTGTAGTCAGCCTGCCTTATCCGCTTTCACAAAAAAACTATTAAAAAAAAATCTTAAAATTGTAGAAACTATTCTGAAAAATAAAAGTGTATTACGCCCTAAATTTATTAGATCTAAAGATAAAGCCTATCAGAATTCTTATTTGAATTTCTAAAAAAAAAAAAATTTGTTTCCAGTGTACCTATGGAAAAAAACTGCTTCTACTTTTTTTAAAATTGTATAACAATTATTATATTGATGATTCTTTACTATAAAAAATATTGAAAACATGTGTGTAAGAAATATTCTTTTCTTATGTGCTCGCAATGCACTGAATAATGCAATGCATTATTTACTAAGTTTTTCATCTAAAAATTTATTCTTGTATAACTAGAACTGTTTGAATGAATCACTTGGAACAGATATAGCAAAAAAATGTTGTTAGTTTTGCTTAAATAACGAATTGGGTGTCGCACACACACCCTTGCATGCCTTCGTGTTACTCTTTGTAGCACGCGTCCTCCCGGGTTAATAAAATTTAATTATATTAATCCCTTTATCCAAGGCATATATATTAAAAAAATTACAATATAAATCATTTTTTTATAACCCAGAAAAAGATAAGGTGGAAAAAATCATTTTAAACAAAATATTATGCTTTAAATATTTTAAGGAAATCAAGTGTGCATTAAAAAATGTTTCTGAAATGAAGATAATGAAGTATGCATATTTAAGTTAATGTGTAATAAATAAATTAAGCTTTGAAGCTAGCTTTCTGTAGTCTTGTCTGGAATGGTTTCTTCAACATTTTTACAGTTTAACCCTTTGCACTCTGTTGGTGAGCCTTAATCCATTTTGCTACTATTAGACAGATCATACTATAAATTATTTATAACTTTTCCATTTGCATCGATCCTAAACTGATAGGCTGTGAATTATTCTGTATCAATGGGATTTATGGCTTGAATCACTAGGAATGAAAATGCATCATTTTGATATAGTAAAACTTGCCTGATTCAAAGCTGGACCACATTAAAAATTTGATTTATCCAAAAAGTTGAATTAAGAAAAACTGGTTCCAAAATCACTCATTGCACCAAGAGAAAACATCTATTTCCACACTTAAAATGGCAGTAAAGATTAGTCTTTTACAAAAAATGCACAATTAATAAGTAAACTAAGTAATTTCATACTTATATCATTATTTAACTAAAATTTTGAATGCTAATAATTATAACTAAAAAAATTAAATAATCTATAAGCTCAATACATAAGTAAGTAACTTTAATAAACAAGAGGTATAAGGCACTTTTAATGCAATTGTGCAAATAAACTTCAAAATAAAGAGTACAATTCACATCTAATAAGTTCAAAGGTTTTTATTGCTTTTTTCTTACTGGATAGATTGTACAACATTAAAGCTCTCGAATGAATTAAGAACTTTGAAAATTATTATGAGGAAGTAGGGTATGAGAGTATATTTCATAAATACAATTCAGAAATGGATATAATTTTTAGTTTTGATTTCTTAATTAAATAAAATAAATATATATTACAGATGTTTTAACAAAAATAAGAAATTCAAGGGACTAGAGAAAAGTTCTAATTACTGATGAATTCAATTTAAAAACATTCGAATTACCCAAGTGCCACTTCTTTTCTAATGAATCTAAAAACAGCAGCTAATTGATGTGAAGAGAAACAAATTGTTAGACTTACCTGTATGATGTATTTGGTTATGTAATAACAAGGATACAAACTGTTGAAAAATCAGATCTGTATAAACTTATAAAGGTATTTATTAGACTTTGAAGGTTAAAAAAACAAATATTTATCTTGAAGATTAATGATGTGACATCAATACACAAGACCCAGTTGAGTTTTTTAGCACCATTAAAAATTTTGAAAATTATATGGATAATTTGTATGATTGTAATACAAGAAATACATAAATAGCTTAATTATAAACCAGATGTGCAGTTCTCATCTTCATAATGGCTGATTTAATTCTTTTAGACTACCCCCATTCAGTTTTTGATTATCAATGATATTTACCAACAGAACCATTTGATTTGGGAAAAACTGAGAACAGTGCATTTTGAGAAACAGAAAGAAAAAAAAATGCTATTAGGTCATTCCATGTCAAATCAACAAAGTTTTTGAACAAAATTTACCTCACCATCTCAGATTTTCATGAAATTTGGCAGAGATGTACTATTCATCTAGACTTGGAAAAATACCAAATTTGATCAAGATATGTGGACTCCTTTTTGAATTACAGCAATGTAAATTTTCAAAAATTTGCCCCAAAACCGCAAACGGAAATTTTTTGAATTGTTCTAGGAGCTCTCCTAATTGAGCTGGAGAGCTGGGATAGGTGTCATTTTACAGTATTTTGCATGCTCTTTCCAATGGTATACAACATACTGACCCCACCGCACAAATCTGCCGATGTGCCAGTCAATGATGACAGAGGTGGGTGTCTGTAAATTACGGTATACAACATACTATAGGTTAGTATACAAAAGTTTTTGTCAAAATTTAAATTAAAATTTTAAATTTTTCAAAAAGTACATATTTTCAAATTAATTCCATGAATAGTTTGTATTGTTGTAAATCACCTGGCAAAATATTAATTTGGGATGACAATGGCTTAATAGTTAAAAAAATTTTAAACTGAAGCTTGTTTTTCATTAATTCCCTGTATTGAGCTGAATAATACAAGAAAGCTAATATTTACACTAGCGTGAAAATAAATCTGAATGTTAACCTGAAGGAAGAATACAGTAATGAATCTAAAATAATTAAATCGTACATATTTGTACTTGGCACAATACTTATTAGCTCATACTTTAACAATAAACAGATAAAATAATGACATTAAAAGATAAAAACACAAATCAATACAAATAAAATTAAAATAAGATATAAACAAAGCATCTGGAGTGTGCTAATGCTGCAAGCAACCAAGATAACACCTAACATAATGAATGAAATTCTTAAGAAATTAAGATTGAACAAGGAAGTAGCAGTTTTCTGGACAGCACAAGGAAGAAAAGTTCATCTGGTGGCTTCTTTAAACTGCTCCTTCTTTGTTCAATCTTAATTTCCTAAGTATTTCATTCATTATATTAGGTGTTTTTCATACTTTAAAGAAACTTACAAACATTTCAAAGACAAGTTTCCTTGCATAAAAATAGGTTTCTCTAAATTTGCTGAGTTGAGACCGAAACATTGTGTTCGCTGGTCAAAGTGGCACACACTCTGTTTGTGTATGCCTAACTTACCAAAATGTCAAATTGATTATAGACAGTGCTAAAATGAATACTGTAACAAATGACAACATAAACCAGCAGGAGTGGTCTCCCCTAAACTTTCTCGTATACCCCTAACACATGTAGGGACAAAAAATAAGCTAAAACCCCTAGCGCAGTGAAGATAAAAAATAAGCGAAATTAAGTCAGTTCCCCGCAAACTCGCTCGGATAAAAATTTCGAATCTGCTTATTCCCAGAACGCAACAAGTTTTGTACAGAACACGTTGAAACGACAAAACGGAAATAAAATAATCCGAGCAGGATCAGAATTCGCCAAGAAGGAGAAAAAAGAACCAAATGGGAAGAAACGAAGGTACAATTTCGTAGACCGCCAAGGTCAAAAGCCAACTATACTAACTTGAGTAAAATAAACGAAACGCTCGCCAACAGAGTCGCAATGTGCAATTTGAACACCTTTTTTCCAACGGATTGAAACAAAATTTGAGCACAGATCTATAATTAATATTTGAAAACGTCAAAACAATTTTTATTTATCTAAGCCAAAAGGTTTAGGAGATATAATTTTTACAAGTATGCGACTATAGAGACCGACAGACAGTCAACCCTTTGATGGATTTGGCCCAAGATTTGATATGGACCTACATTCATGATGTCTACCAAATTTTATTCATCTAGCTATTCAAGTTTTTGAGTTATAGTGTTCGCATGACTTCGGACATACAAACAGACAGACTTCCCGTTGACGGATTTTGTTCAAAATTTGATAGAAACCTACAAATTATGTTTAAAGACCACATACCAAATTTCATCCCCATAGCTCTAATAGTTTTCGAGTTATTGTGTTCACAGACAGACACACACACAGACATAATTCCAAAATTGTGTTTTTCGGACTCAGGGAGGTCTAAAACGTGGAGATCCATCAAAATCTCGAGTTCGAATTTTTTGACGATTACAATACTTTCTCTTTGTATACGAGAAAGTAAAAATTACAAGCAATGCCTACAAGAAGTACTTTCTAACCCATCAACAACTGATTGCAACATATGGGGAACTGTGTTTACTGTCCAAGTGAAACTGAGATAGGTACAATTTTGAGAGAATCCTTTGCTGTAAATTTGATTGAACAAGTTCCACCAGTGGGTTTCAGTTTACCAAAGACAAGTTTCCTAGAGGTCCTTTCCTTTCTAAAAACTTTACAGAAATCTTCAGAAAAATGTATTGATTTATTCTGCAGCAAGTTGTCTTCTTTGGTTCAGCACAACTTCATTGCCAAACAATAGGGAGCATTCTTTAATTACAGAAAAGGATATCTAAAGAGTTTGCTGCCACCTGTAATTTTTTTGAAAATTATAGCCTAGCAAGATGAAGCACAGAGGTATCATTGGATAAGCCAACAAGTCACAATCCATCCTTCTGTAATATATTTCAAACAGGAAAACGAAGTTGAACATGTTAGTTACGTAGTTGCTTCTGACTGCCTAGAGCACAACACAATTGCTGTTTACACCTTTAAAAAAACTCCTACCCTTTCCGACATCTAAATTTCAAAAACTGCCAACAAGATTTTTTAATTTTTCAGATGAGTCTGCCACCGAATACAAAAATAAGAAAAAATTTTTGAACTTCTGCTTTCATGAGGAAGATTTTAAAGTGAAAGGAGAGTGTTAATTTTTGGTCACAGAACATGGAAAAGGATCTTGCGAAGGAATAGGGGATTCAATAAAGAGACTGGCACCTTGTGCTAGTTTACAATGACCATATAAAAATCAAACTCAAACCCCACAACAACTTTTTGAGTGGATTGTAAAAAATATTACCAAGGTAGATTTTGCCTACTCAACCCAAGAGGAATATGCTGAATCAGAATTGTTCTTGAACAGTTACTTTGATCAAGCATTGGCTATTCAAGGAACCAAGCAATATCATGCATTCATTCTCAAACCTACACAAACATTATTGGTGAAATACTTTTCATATGATTTGCAGGGTTGGGGAAAAGAAGTGTCAAAATATCCAAATAAACTGAAATTAGAAGACATATCAGGTTACATCACCACTGTCTATGAAGGAAACTGGTGGCTCGGCTATGTTTTGCAGAAAAATGAAGAATTTGATAAAGTAAAAATAACTTTTCATCATAAAAGCTAATAAGTATTCTGCCAAAGTACAAAAACGTACGATTTAATTATTTCAGACTCATTACTGTATTCTTTCTTCAGGTGAGCATTAATATTTATTTTCACGGAAGTGTAAGTATTAGCCTTCTTGTATTATTCAGCTCAATACAGGGAATTAATGAAAAACAAGCTTCAGTTTAAAAATTTTTTAACTATTAACCCATTGCCATCTCAAATTAATATTTTGCCAGGTGATTGACAACAATATAAACTATTCATGCAATTAACTTGAAAATATATACTTTTTGAAAAATTTAAAATTAAAATTTTAATTTTGACAAAAAAGTTTGTATATTAACCTATAGTATGTTGCATACAATTGAAAAGAGCATGCAAAATGCTGTAAAATGACACCTGTCCCAACTCTCCAGCTCAATTAGGAGAGCTCCTAGAGCAATTCAAAAAATTTCCGTTTGCAGTTTTTGGGCAAATTTTTGAAAATTTGCATTGCTGTAATTCAAAAAGGAGTTCACATATCTTGATAAAATTTGGTATTTTTCTAAGTCTATATGAATAGTACATCTCCGCCAAATTTCATGAAAATCCGAGATGGTGAGGTTTATAGAGTGTGTTGATTTGACATGGAATGACCCTATTGTAGGTATAAAGATAATTTTACTTATACCAAATCTCACTAAACAAGTTTAAGAAACCCAGCCTTAAAGGATGAATGAAAAAATTTCTAAATCCATATGCAGCCAAAAAGAGTACCCAACAATTGCCCTGTCCCAAGATATGAAAATAGGATTTTAAAAAAAGGTTGAGAGCCAATCTGAAGCATTTGTCATATGACCAGAACATTAATAAAAGTATCTAATGATCTGGTGCAAAGCACAGTGCATTAACTCTATCAATATGGGAAGTCCGAAATGTCCCTTCAAGCAAAAGACGACTGTCCGAGAATGACTGTGAAATCTCCACCCCCTTTCGTTAAGTGTAATTGATTTCACACCTACGGCACGTGCCTTCTTAGTTAGGTCTCACCCAGATGGGATTGGGGAAAACGGGGGAGGACTTTTAGAATTTGGACAGTGCCAGCTGTCATTGTGTTTTTTGAGGGGGGAAGTTAATTTCTCTTATCTTTGAAAGAGGAACTCAGATGTTCCAGTATTTTCAGATCCCTCTATTCCAATGGTCTTAGGAAAACTTTTACAGAAAAACCAACATAGAAAGTAGCAGATATTTGATTAATTAAAGTAAACTGAATCAATAACAAAAGAGTGTTTATGACAGTCCCCTACATGAAATATGAAGTTATGCTAGAAAAAGTATAGGATTTTTTTTTTCTTTTTTACTTTATTTGGAATTTAATATCTTTATTTCTAGAAATTACAGAACAAAAATTCAAAAGGACAACATATATGTAATTGCCAAAATTAATATCTATAATTGTAGACAGAAGTCCCATTCTTTATTTTGCTGCAACTTACAGAGCTTTCAAAATAGAATGAAATAAAAGAGAAAATTTCTATTTGAAATATTTTTTCAAAAGTTAGAACTGTGGTTACAAAAACTTTCATACTTCATACGACTTTTAGTGGTCTCAAAACATAATTTAATCAGAAAATAATGGACTTGATATGGAATATTTTAGAATTTACAGAAAATGAAAAAAAATCTGTACCAGTAATGATAATAAAAAAAGTCACATTGGAAAGACAATAAAAGGATAAACTCAAACATAATAGGAAATCTGATGTTCACTGAAATATATATGATATGAAATACAGAAAAACTTCTTTGGACTTCTTCCATTTGTGATCCCTTTTTATGCAGAAAATAATTTTGTAATACAAAATTTGGAAAATAAAATGAAGTGCTAGTAAATACTACAAAAAAATTAAATAAAAAATATGCATTGACAAATTTTAATAAATAATTTTAAACCATGATAATTTTCTTTATTATTTTTACTTACAAATGAGGGGAAATTCAAGAAGAAGGCCCTGCAAAAATTCTGCAGAACAAAACTATTGTAATCAAAAGAAAACAAATCAAGCCTTCCTTTCCATCTATTTTATATTATTATAATTATTTAATAATTCATTTAAACGCTAATATCACAGGTCTGCAAAAAAAACTTCTTGAAAATTGTTTCAGTTTTGATAACTGACTTATATATTATTTTCAGTGCTAATTTCAAAAATGAAATCCATTTTTTTTCTCTCTTTCGCAAAACTATTTCATAGTTTGGGGGAAATAGCTCAAATAAAAAAAATGATATTTTTGTTTTTATTTCATCTCCTCATAAATACATATTTTATAATTATATCCTAGCTCTGTTATGATTTAAATGATCAATGAATTTATAAAAAAAAGTTACAAATAATTATAGTAGCGTTTTTCTTTTTTTCTCAAAGCTTCTTTTTCCACTTTTCTTCTGCTGAACTTGTCGAGGATTGTCTCTTTCCTATGTCCAGCACTAGCCGGCTATCATGCTGGTATTTCACCTTCCTTGATATCGTCTTGCCACTTCCTTTATGTCTTGGTAAAATTTATCATATTGCTCCTTCCAGACTGCAACTAAATTTCCAGGGAAATAGTCCAGATACAAATGGAGAAAATGAGCTTTTAAGCTCATATTACACCCTAATATCTTAAAATTTACAATCTTTTACAATAAATATCTAGTTTGGATCTCTTTGGTTTCCAAAAAAGCTAGTTACAAATACTTCAAATATTTCTTCTTTCTCTTTCGTTTGTTTCCATTTTGAGCTAAAAATTTTCATTCTTCATCAGTTTTCTGATGTCAGGTTCTACAAATACTCCTTCCTTCAATTTTGTTTCAGATAAACCCGAGAACTCTTCATAAATGTTTTTTAAACATTCTCCTTCTTTTGGTAATTCCTTAACAAATTATTTTAAAAGGTCCAATTTATAATAAGCGGTTTTTTCCAATATATCTGGAGGGGACAGAGCCACTATACCAGACCCACGAGGGAGAAGAGTTTGGCAGATGGATTGTTAGGATAAAACGTCTTCTTTTTGGTTCAATTAATTGAAACCTTTCACATTTGCATGTACAAAAATGTCAGTCATCATCAGAATGATTTTTAGACTCTCCAAATCATTGGTATACCAAACCGAGAAAGGTTGTGTTATAAGTTGTAACCATTGCCTTAATTCTCATGCACAAGTGAAAAAATAACTTTATATGGCACCCAAGGCTTTATTTTAATCCCACATTTTCATGTGAAAATAAGAATAGTACACTTTTCCCACAAAATCTGAAATGTTCCTTTGCTTTTTTTAATTGTATAGTTACCACAAATGTAGCAGAAACAATCTAGTGAATTAGCACATCTTCTGGAAGTCATTTCTCTTAATTGCAATACAAACTAAAAGTAAAAAGCACTTCTACTTAAAACTTGGAATTATATACTGTATGGAGCTGAACATAAAAGGGCATGCACGGGAGAATAGAAAAAATGATAGGATGGAGAGATGGAAGGGGGAGGAGAGGACAGACATGCAAACTAAAAGACTAATGTTATGAGGAAAATAAAACAGTAGGATACTGATTTCATTTAACATAATTTCAAACAAATTGTTTTCAATTATTGCATTTAAAAAAGTACTGGATATAAATTCAGTAAAAAAAAAAAAAAAACATAATTCACCAAAATCAAATTACATCTTGGCTAATTTTAATTTGACAACAATAAAAATTTGCTTTATCCGAAAATTTGAATTTATGAAAAACTAGGTCCAAAACTGGATAGAACAACAGAAAAGAAAAATTTTAAGCTAAAAATAACAGTATTAATAGTTTCAATTAAGTACTAAAACTTCAAATAAATAGTAATTTTTATAAATATGCAATATAATAATTATAATTTTTTTAAAAATAATAATTTTAATAAATAAATAGTGGAAGTGATCTTGAGGGCTTTGATCTTCAAAGACAGTGGACATGTACACTAAAAACTGGGATCTATTCAACAGTTTCCACATAAAACAAAATAGGCAAGCATTAACCCTTAAAAGCCACAGTGTTGCCTTTTAGCAACATACCCCATTTTGTCTTCTAAAATATTGAGAATAAGACTGAAAATCTAATGCCTGTTGTTGCTAATAGTATACATATTGAAATTTTTATTAAATCAATTTACAACATATAGATGGCAGCCTGAATGCTGATAAAAAAAATTACAATAAATTGATGTTTGTGGCTGAAGAAGGAGAGGCAGCTTGAATAGTTGTACAGAGCAGTCTGTGTGCCTGCATCATTATATTATTTACATATTAATACTACTAAATAACTAGCTTTTGCACATTTTTTTCTGTGATTCGGAAAAAAGTATTTAAGAAATATGTACATCCAATAATAGAAGTTGAGAGCTAGAATAAGATTCATTTGTCAATGTTTTAAGAATCGTTTAGTGTACTTTAGGGTAATATTTATTTTTTTTAAGGAAAAATTGTGTATTGTAGTTTATTATTTTCTGTTAAAGATAAAGCTTTTTTCAGTGACTAAGTGAAACTATTTAATACAATGTGAAATTACTGAAAGTTCTGTTAATTACCTAGATTAAATTATTTTATTCAAAACTGCATATAATCTACACATTTCTTTAGTAGCCAGAAAATATTCTTTGAAAATAAGTACAGTTCAAAGAAATACTTAATGGGTGAATAAAAAGACAAATGATTGTAAGTAATAGAGGTTTTCTTTTTTTATCTCTTCCTGCTTTCTTTTTGCATATTTTTTAGTTATCAATTTTTTTCACTGTTTAATTAAATTCCCCCCCCCCTCTGAAAATATGTACTGCATCCCGGCTTGCAGTTCAGAAATCAGGTCACTTTTAACTCAATATTGTTGGAGATAAATTGAAAAATATACATTAAAATACATTTGAAAGGGAATATTTAATAAATAAATCGTGCAAGAGAATAGTGCCTTTTGCCCCTCTTTTACCTCCAGGTTTATTGCAATTTATTTATTTATAATTGCTTTATATGTTATTTCTTGCAGGGTTTTTTTTTTTTTTTTTTTTTGAGGCTACTTTAGTTTTCACTTAGGGTCGAGACATGAAACTTCAGCGGTAATAATTGTTTGCTTGTTCAAACGGCGTAGTGATACATTGTAAAGCTACAGAATGTATTAATGCACCATATAGAATATGCTACAGTGCATATTGCAGGGTTTGCCTGAGGCAGATATGCGATGATTAGCACTAGAGAGGTTTGGCGACGCCAGATGTAAACAAATTGGAGACATCCTAACCATCCAGGCGTTCCCTAATCTCCCAGAAATTCTTTATCCCTATTATTAGTTACTTGAAGATTTGTGTCCATCTAAGACTGGCTTTTAGCTCTCCAAACATATCTCATATCCCATTGTCACAGATTTACTAATGAAAGTTATAGTAGAAAATCTCATGTACATTGACAAAGTGCTTAAGAAATTTTTTAAAAAAGCATGAAAAACAGAACTGATGAATCAATTGACACTAATCTTCATTCAATAATAATCTTACTTTTAACAATTACTTTCGTTTCGTCCGAGTAAAAATAAGGTAAAATCCACTAACAGAAAAAAATACATTACCAAATACAAAATAAAAAATATTGAAAGAAAATAATAATAAAGAAATAAAACTGCTAACGGCTCAATTTATGTATAAAAAATGCCATGAATCAATTGCCACAAACTTTCATTTTCATAAATAACTTTAATGAAAATAAAAAAGAAATGAAACAGATGAAGTCATTTTATTGAAATTTATTCCAAACCAGCAAGAATAAGTGAAATTCACGACTTTTTTGCTTAGCTTTAATAAAAAAAAAAACTGTCCATAAACCATACTTAAAACAAAATAGGATTTTTTTAAGTATTTTTCACATGTTTTATTCAAGATTTGAAAGTCAAAACACATTTAAAAACATTTTTTTTAAAAAAATCAGGCTTTTAAAGCTTAAGCAAGGCATGGATGTATTTAACTAATAAAAACAATTCAGAAATGAAAAAAAAATTAACAATTTTTAGTTTTGACTTCAAATCAGCCAAAATAAATTTGAATTATAAATAATATTTTAATAATGTTAATAGGAGATTTAAGAGACAACAGAAGAAATTAAAATTACCAATAAATTTGAATTAAAAACATTTGAATCAGCCAAGTTTCATTGTGAAATTGACAAAATGTCTAGCATCTTAGATTAGAAGAAGTAAGAAACATTTAGAAATCTCAAATATATACTCTCAATCAAAGTCAATAACTTTCTTTCAAATATTCTCAATCAATCAAAGTTTTATAATCTTTTAAGACTGAGCCCATATGATTGTGCAGGTTTGTCATTAGTTTATATTTCTGCTTCCTGGTTATTCTGTATGCAGTAAATGCTGGAAGAAATGATTTTTCTTGTTTCCAGAATCTATACAGATCTATTTTTCACATTAGATGGCAGATACCATTCATTTTTGAGTTGTAGTCTGTGTTTAATCCATTGGTTACAAAAATACATCCGGTCTTAAAGGGAAAAAGGATACAAAACTCTGCAAGCTCTTAATGGAGTTTCAAGTTAAACCACTAGTGATTTGTATTAAAGAGGACTCTGTCTGACAACAGGCATGCTAAATCTAATATTCTTGACAAATAATTTTGTGGTCTGGCCCTTGTTCAACAGAAATTTCATAGCTTAATTTTTTTCATAAATTTTCAATTACATGAAATAATATAAACAAACTATTACATTCAAATATGACACATTTACTAGTTTTGTCAAAGCTCATGATGGTAGATCAAAGATATTAGAGATCATCCGGTTGCATGGAAATGCTTACATGTGGCCAGATGGTCATAACTAATTAGCACTTACTTTTTGTTGTACTTGCTTGTTAAAGTGACCACCAAGCTTACTTGGCGACCTAGTTCAGTGTTCTAGCAAAGCTACTATGCTCCGGTATCCATGTTTAGCAAAGCCGTAGGATGTTTTTTAAGTTAAAAAATTCTGCCCAATTCCCACTTAACTTTATTTACAAAAAAACAATAATATTTTTCAAAAGCCAATTCAAATTTCAGAACAAAAGCAACATATAAATATGTGAGCAAAAAAGTGACACGACTAAAGGACTGCACATTTTTATAGGACTGCAAATGTTTTTGGCAAGATTTTACCACCATCTTGGTGATATATCTCAGTTACTTGGCGATTCAATCTCGGTGGCCACTTTAACAAGCAAGTACCCTTTTTGCTACTAAAGCAATGTAGGTGAGTGTGTAAATAATATTTCAAGGATAATAATGATATCTCCTCAGAAATATCTGGGTTCTCAAGGTCAGTTCCTTTAACTTAAAACATTTACCCCTTTGCTCAACAGTCATATAAACAACTTTTAAGTTCCACAGCTAATCTGACTGAAAAAACCATCAATCTTTGGAATTATACACTTGTCCAACCCACTAAAACTACAAACACATTTTGGCACACCAACTAAATTATTTCTTCATTTAGAAGTACTTGTGACTGCAATAAATTATTTCAGGTTCTTTCAGGAAATAAAATCCTTTCAAGATCCATGGCCACTGATATTCATCTTGGTACAGTTATGACTTTTGACCAGAACCTCTGGAAAGACATTGTCCAGAACCTTTCTGTGTATACTATTGTGTAGTTTGGCTTGTTCTGTCTTCTTTTTTTTTTTTTTTAATGGCCTCCAAGAAAGGAAGTCTCTTGTAATCATAAGAAAGTTTCCTTTTAAAAAAGCTACTTGGACCTTATTTACTTTTTCCTTATATATATATAATAAATAATATATATATATATAATAAATAATATATATATATATAATAAATAATATATATTTATAATAATGAAATTTTATAATAGAACAGAACATTTTCAAAATATAAAAAAAAACATACAACCTCATTCTGCAGACAAAATAAACATGTTCATTATAACAGAATAAAATTTAAAAATCTTAATTTTTAAGAACAATTATGTGTAAAATGTAATACTATAATTAAAGCTTAGGAAAAATATTAAAGAAAGGTGACTTACTCTGAATTTCTCTTTGGCTTGCGACAAACACAATAAAACTTTCCACCAAAATCTATATATAAGTCTGTTTTAACGACTTGAAAGATTTTACCCACAACGACTTTACCTCGAGGTTCACCCATCTGAACAAATTCTGAATGCCTCAGTAAATTTAAAAAACTTCTTTGCGGTTTTGGAGGAGATTCCACTTTGCCCTCTGATTTCTCAAGTTCACGAAATTTACCAAGAGCTTGAGCCAGTCCTGAAATACTGATTTCAACTTTCTTGCTTGGATGATCAGTTTGAGTATCTTTACTTGAATCGGAAGCACATCGTACTTGTACAGCATAAGCATTGGACGAGTTAACAGTACGAAGGAAGTTGAAATTGCGAATTAAACGAAACATTTTGGGGAGATTAGGGAACGTCTGTAAATACTTGATTAAAATATATGGAAAAACTACGAGGCAAAAAATCACCTATTAAACAATCAATTCAGAGCTCAAAGAATTAATGAAAATAAACAGACTGAAAAATCATTCTTAATCAGACAGCATTCATATGTTTTGTTTAACCTCGCGAGCTATAGCGAAAGTAATAACTGGGGCACTGCGCATGTGCAATGTGGTTCTTCGCTCCTCGCTTTCCTGGTTCTGGCTGAAAATTACAGTTTCATAGAAATATTTTATTGAATTTTTTAATTTTTCGTCTCATTATCTTGTCTCAGACCAACTTATTCCCAAAATTTTGAGTTATAGGGCATTCAGTATCTGTTGCGCAGAAGCCCAGCTTTTACTTCCTCTAACAAATCTTGAACGCTTTTATTGATTGATTGTTTGAATTTGTAACTTGACCGGCAAGAAAAGTCTCTTTTAAATTATAATTTAAATTTCAATATTTATTTTGATAGATTTCTGCAAAAGATATTTATTTAAAATGATGAAACTACGGTGCCATTCAATAACCAACTGATTTTTGACTTGGTGTCTCTGTTTCGTCGTTTTTATCTGAAGTGATTTTTTGCCGATTTTTTTTTATTACAAAGGCAAACGGGTCTATTCTGGTACCCTCGGTTGGGGTGGGAGACGTCACTTTTTCCGGTTTTTAACGAGGAAAAAGTGACGTCTCCCAACCCAACCGAGGGTACCAGAATAGACCCGTTTAAATTTAATGGACGAGTTTTCTGCCTTGTTTATTTGTGGTAATGTGGACCTTCCGCTATGTCGATAAACTTCAGATGTAATGCTTCGTCAATGGGAATTTCAAAATTTCAGCACTCCCCAGGTAGCACAGAAATATTATATAATATTTGCACAATGTTATACCATATTATGAACACCGAATACTGTAATAAAGTATTGTATTGTATGTATCAGTATTTCCGAGATTAAAAAAAATTCGCAAATAATATAAAAACAATGTTTATTTATAATAAACTTCATTTTAACTCAAGATATCACTCGATTGGAGGTTTTATTACAAAAACACCACTGGAACAATTATTCTTTAAGATGCTGAATATTAAATTGAATTTGTAAAAAATGGGATTGATTCCTACCCAGATAGCACGTAAGTTTGCAGCAAGTTTGATTTTGACTTGTCATGGCAAAATTTGACGCGTCAAACTTGAAACGAACTTGTAGCAAGTTCGATGTGACAACTAGCGCCACCCTCGTTTGCAAATCAAACTTGCAGCAAGTATGCAAAACAAGCTTCCTGCAAAGACAGCACAAAGAGATAATTATCTTCGTCTCTGCTTAAAAAAAAACATCCGATTTTTAATAGCATCTCCTAGACCGTCCTTCTTTTTATTAATTCAATAAATCAATAATAATTTCTAAAAAAAAACTAACTTTTTTATAAAAAAATTTTTGAAACATTTTCCATCTTTTTACTAAATATATCACTCGCAAGCTATATCGCCTTTTTCTTAATGTTGAAATTTTAGCGTTTATAAACAAAATTAAACCGAAAAAACAGTCAATGTTTGTTGAAAAATAAACTTATACATTTTGTCCCATTTTAACGTAAATTACTTTTGTATTCTAATTTCATAATTTATTCTACTAGCAAAACGTTGTTATTAGCGAAAATCGCTCTCTCTTTGACTTCAAATCATATTCTCAACTCAAAAAATTAATGAAAACAAGAAAAAAGTTTAAAATAAATCGTATACGAATCGAATCGAACGGTGTATTAGCGAAATCTATCTTTTCTTCTCAGAGTTCAGCTGACTCAATGGTTAGCGTCTCCGCTTCGGAACCGGGAGGTCGCGAGTTCTATCCCGGGTTGTGTTCGTACTCCATTTTTGCTATAATTTGCAATGAGTTTGCAATGCAAGCTTGCGGCAAACTTGCTGCAAGTTCGTCCTATGGTGACTTCGAGGCTTGCGTTAACTTGCTGCAAGCTTGTTGCACACTTGTCGTGACAAATTTGCAGAAAGCTTGCAGACTTGCAGTGCAAGTCTGCTGCAAATTTGCTGCAAACTAAAATTGCTATCTGGGTAACGGATGTTTTTACGTTCTTCGACTCTCGATTACGTTTTGTGATTTTGTTGATATCCTCCAAACCTGTTGTATTCGATTTCGATAATTCGCGACAGTCTATTTTTGACGTTTCAAGCGCATCAATAGCTTTATCGACCCATTATATAAATATATGAGATTACATACATATAAGATACATATGATGAGATACATATGAGATTAATAAAAATTGTAAAGGTATAAGCAGATAAAAGATATTATATCATACTATACAATACAATGCACATGATATTTTGATTTTCACATTAATCTGCATTGATCAATATTTTAAGGTGAAGTTATTCTTATGCTGGACAGATGGCAGCATGAAAATAAAATAACACTTTATTAAACAGTATTGAATGATATTTGTGAAAAAGTATTTTAAAAAATGTTCATTTGAATAATAATGTTTACATAGTCATTTTCTTTTACTGTATATAAAAGGAGGGCCGTATTCAGCTAATGATGTTAACCATAAAACAGCTCTCACATTTGGCTTATCTATTTGTTCTGTGAAAAAAAAATTGAGTGTTATTCTCATCGTAAAAATATGCTCGTGATTTTTCGTTGCGAATCTTGTATTTGATTTTCAATCAATACTGTAATTATAAATGTTAAAGGCCTCTCGTAATACATTGAAAGAAGAATAAATAAATTTCAAAATTATTTTAAAACCTTTCAAACATATTGTTATAATTACTTTTAAACCTTATTGCCTTTTAATTTATTAAATTAACAAACTTAGATATAAGAGCTAAAATTGCTTCCTCTTTGACTTCTAATTTCATTTTGAACTCGAAATTGTAACGATAAAAGATAATTTAACTAAGAAAACTATTCAGATTAATTGTGAATGAACATGAAATTTCGTAGAGATCCGAACTTTGTAACTACATTTTATTATCATCATTTACGCTCCCTGCTGTAAGTCTAGCTGGTTCAGAGGTAAGGTTCCTGGTTCGCATGCAGAAGGTCCCGGGTTCAAAGCTCACTGTAAGTAGAGATGTTCAAAAAATCGCAAAGTGTTACCCATAGCACTTTGAAATTAAGTGATTACCATTTTTTCATGCTTCTAAAATGTATTTTTAAAATATTCATTATAATGTTATATTATACAATATTATATAATATTATACAATATGGTATAATATTATACAGTATTATATGACATTATCCAGTATTATGAAAAAAAACATTGTACAGTATTGACGTTAAAAAACATTGTACAGTCTTACGTTTTACACTGTTTCAATATTGGGAAAAATATTGTACAATATTACTTTCTAGAATTTTATGATATAAGACAATATCTTGTGCTGCGTGGGTCTGTTTGAAAATGTTAATTAATTTGTAAAGTAGAACTTTTTTAATGTTATGGCTTAAGGATACTTTGAAAATTTTAAATTTGATGTTCCTATGGCTGTAGCTTTCAAGCTTTACTTAAAATAACGGGTCTATTCTGGTACCCCCGGTTTGGTTGGGGAGACTTCGCACTTTCCGCGTTAACAACGGGAAAAGTGACATCACCTAATATAGAAAAGACAAAACGTTTTATTACTGGAAAAGCTGTCATAATTATTCGTTATCGCTCTTTTAGGCGACTTCTAAATCTTGTTTGGTGGTTAAATTTTTAACCTAACAATCCAATTTCATATATTGCTGAAGAGAACACGAAAAGAATTGGAAATAAAAAATAATTAAAAATAATTAAACGAACGCCAAGAAAACAAAATTCATTGCTTTGCGAGCTAAAGAAAGATGTTTGATAGAGTATCCAATTGGATTT
The DNA here is from genome assembly GCA_013235015.1 of Araneus ventricosus. Classification (NCBI taxonomy): domain Eukaryota; kingdom Metazoa; phylum Arthropoda; class Arachnida; order Araneae; family Araneidae; genus Araneus; species Araneus ventricosus. The sequence goes on from BGPR01002042.1 coordinate 51,842, forward strand.
TTCGATTATTTAAATCGGAGGGTTACCGGCAAACGGAAGTGGATCCTGGGTAAGGAACTTCTGAGAACCTATTTAAACAAAACATAAAACTCTTTCATTGATCATTGGGAAATATTTTTTATAGTTTACTTTAGTTTAACTACTTTAACACTGTCGAAATTCAGTTCTGAAATTAAAGTCTGTAAGTAATAAATGTAAACTTAATACCATGAAGAATATAATATTACTCAATTCTATCGGCGCATCGAATTACAACATCTTGGCGGCTTTAATTGCGCCAAAAGTTCCTAACGAACTGCCATATGATGACTTACTTAAAGTGTTAGAAAATCATTTAGCACCAAAGAGAAGCTGTTTAGCTTCACAGCATTGCTTTTTATCGACTTATCAAAAACAGGACAGTTCCATTTCGGATTATGTGGCTGATTTGCGACGTGATATTGCGGAATGTGAATTTACTGTTGCTTGTGAATGCAATAAAAACGTATCGGTAGCTGATATTTTTCTAAGAGCTCAATTTATTCGCGGTATTAAGGACAGTTGGATAAAAGAACAGATATTACAATCTGAATTAACTGATTTTAATGAAATTGTCGATAAAGCTATTGATGCGCTTGAAACGTCAAAAATAGACTGTCGCGAATTATCGAAATCGAATACAACAGGTTTGGAGGATATCAACAAAATCACAAAACGTAATCGAGAGTCGAAGAACGTAAAAATATCCCTTAGGAATCAAAACACAAATCAGAAGGATTTATCATCAAATTATCGTAGGAAAACTAAGAAACCTTTTCTTGATTTCGAAAAACTTGGTATAAATAATTTGTGCCTGTGCTGTGGAAACAATTCTCATTTATCAAGAGAATGTCGATCAAATCCAAACCTTTTGAAATGTAGAGAATGCAAATCTACTGGACATGTACAAAACGTCTGCATCAAAACATTATTAAATGCTAACAGATCAAATAGTCCAAAACTAGCAACTAACTATGCGAAAACGTATCAAGACATTGGTGTAAATGCGATCGTCGACATTTACGATAACCGTACTTCAGAATCAGCAGCAGATGCGATGAAATATTTTATTTCGGTCAAAATAGAAAATCGTTATCAAAAGTTCGAAGATGACACGGGCGCATGTTATATGCTCATACCGCACAATCAATTTAAAAGATTAGGTATAAAAAAGCAACTTGAACCAACGGGAATCGCATTTCGATCCTATACTGAGGATGTATTCTTACCTCTCGGTAAAGTGCGAGTAAAAGTGGAACACAAGGGTCACGTATCCTTTCCGGATTTGTATATAGTGGCTGATGGGTTTGATCCTTTATTAGGAAGAGTCTGGGTCAGACATTTAAAAATTAATCTAAATGAAATAGATCAAAACACAGACAATGACATTCAAAATGAAATATCTTCGATCCAAAACATCACTGATATTGGAAAGCATTTTCCAGAAGTATTCGAACAAAAAGTCGGTTGTGCACCTAATTTCACTATCAAACTAAAATTACGTGATGGAGCTGAACCTAGTTACACTCCAAAACGAAATGTACCCTATGCTTTAAGGGAAAAGGTTGATAAGGAACTTGATTCTCTCGAAGCAGCTGGAATAATGTCCAAGTCAATTACAAGTGATTGGAGATCACCTTTAGTTGTAATTCCTAAGGGAGATGGAGCAGTTAGACTTTGCGTAGATTATAAAGCTGGAGTTAACGATATACTTATGAACGTAAACTATCCAATCAAGAAAATCGATGAAGTTCTAAATAGTCTTAGAGATTCCAAATACTTCTGCAAATTGGATTTATTTAAGGCGTATCTTCATTTACAGACTGATGAAGAGAGCAGCATTATCCAAACAATTTCAACGCATCGAGAACATATAAAATGAACAAGTTGAGTTTTGGAATTAAAACTGCTCCGGCAGAGTTTAATGGGGTAATCGATCAAATTCTGAATGGTTTACCCAAAACTATAGCTTATTTCGATGACATTGTGGTTCATGGTAAAACTAAAGATCAATGTTCTAAGAACCTTTTTGCTTGTCTAAAAAGGTTACGTGAATATGACTTACACTTGAACATCAAGAAAAGTACATTTTTTCAAACAAGAATCGAATATCTAGGTCATGTAGTAGAAAACAACAAGATTTCAAGATCACCATCAAAAGTTGAATCTATCATCCGAATGCAGCAACCAAGAAATGTTCAAGAACTTCGACAATTTTTAGGTATGGTTACTTACTATTCTAGATTCATACCCGATGTTTCTACTATTACCTATCCCTTACGTAAACTCCTTCGTAAAAATCAGAAATTTTACTGGAATAAGGAATGTCAACAGGCTTTTCTTAAGCTCAAAGAAGAAATATCCAGTGACAGAGTATTAGTACCCTTCGATCTAGAATTAGCTGTTACGTTAGCGACAGATGCTAGCCCAGTGGGAGTTGCAGCTGTATTATCGCACATCGTCGACAATGTAGAAAAACCAGTCGTTTTCGCTTCCCGTTCCCTAACAAAGGCTGAAAGAAATTATTTTCAACTTGATAGAGAAGCCTTAGCAATTATTTTTGGAGTTTCCCATTTCATCAATTATATTTATGGCCGGCACTTTGTTCTCATAACAGATAGCCAGCCCTTATCCAGAATATTCCACCCTAAAACTGGCTTTCCAAAAATGACATCGGCTCGACTTCTGCGCTATGCTTCGTTTTTAGCAGGATTTGATTACACAGTCAAATTTCGAAAAGGATTGGAAAACCAATTCATGGATTGCTTATCTAGAGCTCCTGTTAACCAGAATTGCATATCTGCAGACGTATCTATAAATGATGAAGTACATCAAGTCTGCGCATCAGCTATTTTCGAAATATCAAGTGAAAATCTAACTGCAGATGCTATCATACAAGAAACAGAAAAAGATCAGGAGTTGGCACAGATCAAACGAGAACTTTTATCAAGTCCAGTTAACAGTGATTACATTTTAGATAGTGGCATTTTATTTAGGAATAATCGTATTGTAATACCAAAAACCCTTCAACCTACGGTTTTGAATGAGTTACATTTAACACATATTGGAATAACGAAAATGAAGCAGTTAGCGCGACGCTACTGTATATGGAAGAATATCGATAAAGATATAGAAAACTTGGTCAAATCTTGCAAAGATTGCTCTTCAGTAAAACACAGTCCTGCCATGGCACCCCTTCATCACTGGGATTTACCAATTAACAATTGGGATCGAATTCATATCGATTATGCAGGACCCATTCAAGGATTTCATTACCTAATTGTTGTAGATGCAAAATCTCGATGGGTAGAAATTAAAGTGTTGCAAAGATCACCTAATTCGGAAATTACCATGAAATTACTTAATGAAATTTTTGCAACGCATGGATATCCTTTAGTTATGGTTTCTGATAATGTCTCGATTTTTACTAATAAAGAATTCAAATATTTCTGCTGTACGAATGGAATAAAACAAAAATTTATCGCACCTGGCCATCCGGCAACAAACGGACTTGCCGAGCGTAATGTTCAGACTTTGAAAGATAAATTAAAGTTGATGTCTTCTGAAAATCTTCCCATACACTTAAAAGTTCAAAGAATTCTTTTTCGATATCGAGCTACTCCTTTAGCAAATGGCAAGTCACCGGCAGAAATGTATTTAAATCGCAAGATTCGAATCAAATTGGATGCAATGTTCCCACACTACGAAATGACATCTGAACAAAAGAAAAAGCCTCGTACTCGTATAATTAAAGTGAGGGAGAGAGTACGAACAAAGTTTTTCGTCAACAATAAACTTAATTGGAAACTCGGAGTTGTAACTCAAAAATTTGGTCATCTGCATTACATCGTAAAGTTAGCTGAAGGAAGAGAAGTTAAGCGTCACATCAATCAAATTCAGAAATCTGCAATTCAAAAGTAAGAAGTAATATCCAATGCTCCAACTTCAAATTCGAAACCTCCCTTTAGTGAAGACTACAATCCTGATTATTATCAATTTATCAACCCTCCTGTTACTCAAAGGAACAGGCTAACTACAGATCGAGATTTAGGAGACTACGACCAACAGCAGAGGTCCTCACCGCTTATCCGGAGGTCTGCAAGATTTAGACGTCCACGAGCATATCTGCAAGATTATGATCTATCTTAAATTTAACTTTCTTTATTTAGCATTTAACTTGTTAAGTAGGGGAGAATTATTATATTCTTCCTATAAGAACTGAATTGAACATCTAGACTATCTTTAATCTTTCTTTTATTAACAATTCAGAACTGGCAACATTAACATTTATTATCGAATCTATCGAGCTATCATATGGCGATGTGATCAAATCTTCTGTGTCATCTGTAAATATGTATATATCAGCTAAAGTATTATGAATCTGAGTGCTAAATGTAGAATAAATAACTGTTTATAAAGTTCCACCATTTTATTCATCCAAAATATGCGACCTGCCACCTCAAAATCACAACAGATCCTGGGTAAGGAACTTCTGAGAACCTATTTAAACAAAACAGAAAACTCTTTCATTGTTCATTGGCAAGTATTTTTTATAGTTTACTTTAGTTTAACTAATAACACTGTCGAAATTCAGTTCTGAAAGTAAAGTCTGTAAGTAATAGATGTAAACTTTCGTGTGATGTAGTTCTAAGAAAGTACTTACAATGCTTTAGGTGAGAAATTTATCTTTCATGTCTATTTTTTGTGTTTGCTCCTCAATGCGGCACTTGCGCACATTCATTTCTACACAAAAAAAATGTCTCTTATAGTATGCTCTACCACCTCTTGAAGTTTATCCATGAATTTTGAAACACCTGTAAATGCACAATTACTCCAAAATTTATTGGGAAACCTTTCTAAGTTTCTTCTAAATAATGACTTCACTCAAAAAGCAAGATTCTATCGATTCTGAAGGGTAAACACAATCATTGATTCTATATTAAATTGTAACGAATTGTATTTCTGGTTATTTAAGATTTTACTTTCTCATATTCGAAGTATAACAAGAGAAGATATTCCAATTGTCGAACAATTCGACCTCGAAATTTTGAGGAATCTTCACGCTTTTGCTATGTTTTCGAGTCCAAAAAAATTTTTGGATTTACGTTTGTCTATCTGTCTGTAAACTCGATAATTCAAAAACGTAACGAGCTCGAAGGATGAAATTTCGTATGCGTTCTTAACCTCAATTGAAAATTTATATCCAATTTTAGACAAATCTATCTGTGTACATGTGAAAATGATAACTCAAAAACACAACGAACTAGACGGATGAACTCAAGTAGATGCGTAAGGTTTTATCACCAAAATTGTAGATGCATATCAAATGTTAGGTCCAATCCATAACGATTGTCTGATTGCCGGTATGTCTATTCCTGCATTTGTGAACGCGATAACTTAAAAATGCAGAAAACTCAATGCGTGAAACTTAGTAATGATCTTAAAACCCTCCTAGCGGTGGAGGCGGCTTTTTCCGTTTTTTATGTTCAATTCAAAAGCAGATAATTCGCATTTATGTGCATATTTTCTTAAAGATCCATGTATAAAGTATTCCTAAGATTTCAGAGATATATTTGTAAGGTACCTCTTATCTGTCCTCAAAATCCAAGGTCAAAGGATGGTCAAGAATCCAGATAGCAATTTTAGTTTGCAGCAATCTTGCTCTGCAAAATCTGCAGGCTTGAAACAAATTTGACATGGCAAGAGTATAGCTTGAAACAAGCTTGCAGCACGTTAACGTCAGCTTCGAAGTCACCACGCGACGAACTTGCAGCAAGCTTGTCACGTCAAACTCATTGCAAACTATAGCTAAAAACAGAGTACGAACACAACCCGGATTAGAACTCGCGACCTACCGCTTCCTAATCTGAAGCTCTAACCACTCGGCCAGTTAAACTCTGAGAGTCGAAGATAGATTTCGCTAATACATCGTTCGATTCGATTCGTATACTGTTTAAACTGTTTTCTTGATTTCATTAATTTTTTGAGTTGGGAATATGATTTGAAGTCAAGAGAGAGCGATTTTCGCTAAAAACTACGTTTTGCTAGTAGAATAAATTATGAAATTAGAGTTCAAAAGTAATTACTTTAAAATGGGACAAAATGTATAAGTTATTATTTTTCAACAAACATTGACTGTTTTTTAGGTTTAATTTTGTTTATAAACGTTAAAGTTTCAACATTAAGAAAAAGGCGATGGAGTTTTCTTTAAAGCGCGAGCTCTAGTAGATAATATTTCAAAATTTTTTTTATAAAAAAGTTATTTTTTTCACAAATTATCATTGATTTATTGAATTAATAAAAAGAAGGACGGTCTAGGAGATGCTATTAAAAATCGGATGCTTTTTAAAACAGAGAAAGATCTTTCTCTGTTTTAGTGTCTCTTAGTGTGCTCTATAATCTTCGCAGCAAACTTGTTTTGCAATCGTGCTGTGAACTTGTCATGCACATTCACAGCAAGCTTGCATTGCAATGAGGGGTGGCGCTAGTTGTCTATTTTCGCCGTGGCGAACTTGTGGCAAACACGTTTTGCAAGCGAGGGTGGCGATTCTGCATTGTTAGTTTGCAGCAGTTTCGCTTCAAGTTTGACGCGTCAAATTTGCCATGACAAGATAATATCAAGTAAAAATCAAACTTGTGTGTGCTGCAAACGTACGTGCTATCTGGGAAGGGACAGGTCACGTGATTTCTGGGGAGAGGTAGTCGAGAGAAGGATGGATTCAGGGGGTCTGATCACCGGCGAGAGAGCAATGGCTGCTTTGTTCTCCATGAACTACCTTAACTTTTAATTTTATTCCGCATTTTGAGCTAATGTATCGATTCATCTATGTGCGCATATGTAAATTTATTTAGAACATATTTAATCTAGAGCCTGCCTTTCTATTTTGACTAAAACTCAGTCACTGACACGCCATGGTTAGGAGGGAAAATTAGGCATATAGGCCTAGAAGAGGGATGTGTGCGGCGCCAGTCACAAGTCGAACCCCAGTGGATAGCGGTCAAAGCAATTTTAGTCTCGTACCCAGTAGGATATGGAAGAAAGGAATTTTGCTTGATTAAATAAAAAAAGATTGATTCATTCACTTTAAAAGTCGAATAGAAAATAAAGCTCGGATTTTAATAGAAAAATTGTGGATTAGTGTTAAATTTTGAGCAAATTAGTAAAAGTTTGAGGGTTACTACGAATTTTCGATTCTCTTCATTATGTAATGACGCGCTATATTATAGAGATATACGAGAAAGTTGAGGGTTCTCGCTGTTTTAATAAATGAATTTGTTAAGAAAATACTCCAATAAATTGAAAAGAGACCGTGAAAGTTTTTGGATGCATGTATAAAATTGTTCAAAAAGTCACATATATATTTTAAAAAAACAGTTATTTCGTTTTTCGATTGAGTGCTGATACAGAGACATATTATTAAACTGAAAGGTACAGTGGAGAATACAGGATTTGGGTCGTGGGGGAGGGTCTGAGGTATAAAAATTTTTGTATCGTCGTGAGGAATATAAAACCTTATGGCTAATGTAAACCAAAGCACTTTAAGTTTACAGACTTTACTCACCTGACAATAAGAATAAAAAAGAACACTACAATACTTTCGATAATTTAATAAAAACACAATGAAATAATTAACAAAAACGTGTTTTTGACCTCGTCAACGCTACAAATGTGAGTAGAATGACTATCAGAGTGGGAAAATTTTCGAGCTGTCAAAAGCCAGGAAGAAATGTTGTCACTTTTTTAAAAAGGGAGATTAAGAAAAAACAGCTGTAGTGATTTTAAATAAAATAAAGAATTATGGTCTAGCTCTGGGGGGGGGGGGGGCGGCAGCCCCATAGCCCCCCCTGGATTTGCCACTGGAAAGATACACTAACTAAGTAAATAATCAAGTAATAAATATAACCGAAATTCACTAGAAGAACAAAATGACAAATACAGAAAAAAGTTTTTTTTAAAAATAACATTAACATTTTTAGGGCATTATTTCGTGTTCATTCTTTTTCAGATGCATTCATATGTGTGAATAAAAAATTGTGTTTCTATTAAATTAGTTATAGCTTACAAAAAAATTGACGGGAAAAATGGAAGTCACAGCATCCTACACGAACTTTGTATATCATGTTAATTTTCTTCTTCGAATGCTTTCTACTGTGACAGAACTATGTAAAAAAAATGAATATCTAATTATCTGTGTTCACAAGAAACCATTCTCAAAATTTCACAATTTTAATGTAAAAACATCGTTGGAAAGTTCAAATGGTTTCATATTATTAATATAATAGCCCAGATCCTCCGGTAACGCTCTGACATCACCAACAATAAAACTCGCGCCATAGCACTGCGAGACGTTAAACAGCATTATTTCATTGTTATATAACCTAAATTTCAGTAATTTTAAATTTAAAAGAGTAATTGTCGTTATGATTTCAAATTTAATAGCTCTAAAATAGTGAAATAAAATTTTCTATCGATTGGTATAAAATTTATCTCGCTATGATCAATAGTTCCTTAGAAATTTTAAATTATATTAATCCTATATTTCAAATTAATTTTCGTTTTTTAATTGAATGTAGTAAATTACGTCAGTGGTATATCATGCGCGTGATATAGTTTGGACACCAAATTGTATCTGAATGCAATCGTGGCGATGTTGTTTTCTTGCCAAGAATTAAATTAGCCACCAGTGACGTGAATCTACCATTCGTTCTCAACCGCCGCCAGTTCTCGTTAATTCCAGCTTACACGATGACTATCAAAAAATCGCAGGGGCAAACTTTCTATCATGTTGGAATTTAAAAAGTAGTACTAGGAAAATTATTAAACAACGAAAAATACTTCACACGGAATGCTGTTTACCAAGAGGTTTTTTGAATAAAGAAATATCTAAATAATATGTAAATTTAAAAAATATTTCCTGTCATATAACATATGCTTATTGTATTTGTTTTCAATCAATGTTAAACATTTCTATCGCATATATATCTATTTAAACACGTAAAATTTGAAGGGAAATCTGTCGAATGAAGAATCAATTTGCACCCGTCAAACCATGACGGGTGATTTTCTAGTTACTAATATAATAGCCCAGATCTCTCGGTAACGTTCTGACGTCACCAACAATAAAACTCGCGCCATAGTACTGTGAGACGTTAAACAGCATTATTTCATTGTTAGAGAACCTAAATTTCATTAATTTTAAATTTAAAAGAGCAATTCTCGTTCTAGTTTCAAATTTAATAGCTCTAAAATAATGAAATAAAATTTTCTATCGATTGACATAAAATTTATCTAGCTATGATCAATAGTTCCCGAGAAATTTTAAATTATATTAAACATATATTTCAAATTAATTTCCGTTTTTCAATAGAAAGTAGTAAATTACATCAGTGGTATATCATGCGCGTGATATAGTTTGGACGCCACGATGCATCTCGTTATTTATTGCAATCGTGATGATATAATTTGATAATATTTTTTGACAAGCAGAGAAGTGCTTTGTTTTGAAACTAGATTTTCTATCTATCAAGATTATATCTACTGTATTTTTTTAGACCAAGAGGTTTTTTGAATAAAGAAACATGTAATTAAAAAAATATATTTCCTGTCATAAAACATATGTTTATTTTATTTGTTTTCAATCAATGTTAAACATTTCTCTCGCATTGTATATCTATTTAAACACGTCAAATTTGACGGAAATCTCTCGAATGAAGAGGCAATTTGCACCCGTCATACCATGACGGGTTATTTTTCTTGTTTATCAAGAAAAGCGCACTTGCATGCAAAATCCTTAACTAAAATTATAGAGAAAGAATTAATAATTAACCAAAAGAAATGAGACAAGTGTAATATAATGACTATGCAGCAATGCCTAGTTGAAAAAGGTATAATGTTTGTTTTCTTTTAAATGTAAAATGAAATGTTAAAAAAATATTTGAATTGCAATCTAGAATTTTATGTTTATATATTTTTAATTCAGAAATTTATTTTGCTTTGATTTAAAATAGAATGCATTTCTTAAGAATTTATTTGACATTTTATACAAATTCTGACGTTTAATTAGAATCACCCATAAAGGGAAAATATTTTTTCGAGAACTTATTTTGTAATAGAATGTTTTAAATTACATATACCTCCATTTATTTTAACTTTTGATTCTTGTATTTTCTCACAATCTATGCTCCACGCGGTCTGATTTATAATATAACAAAACAATATTTGAATTTTTTAAAATTTAATTTTAATGTGCAGTTGCTTTATTTGTGTTACAACACGTGTAATTAATAATAAACCTGTTTCGCTTTCTTTAAAGTTGTGATTAAAATATGCAAAGAGATTCAAAAGCAAACGTACAAACTGTTAGAAGAGGTAGAAAACACAAAAATAAGCCCATATCACACAGGAAAGTATGATCGAAAATGATATCCGAATGAACAAGAGGATACACAAAAATACAGAAATGACAATCCATCAAAGGGCGAAAAATATCTATTTATTTTGGATGGAGCACCATGCGAACGTACCTTATGTATGTAGTAGGCAAGTACGTGTGCACGTGCTCCCAAGTGTAAAGTATCTATAAATAAAGAGTTTTCGATTTATCATTTGCATTTTCGTGTACCCCCTAACTCAGAGGTTCCCAACCTGTGATACGCGTACGCCTGGGGGTGCGCGAAATAAAAGTTCGTAATGGCGGAAACAAATAAATATAAGGAATTTTTTAAAAAGTTACCGAATTTTTTGCTTCTCCAGGTTAATAACTAAGCCTTTTGAATGGTTGATTATTAAAGAGAATAATTTTTAGCTATCCTTATAAGTTAGTGCGAAATTATTACAATACTGATTTCACTTGTTTTGGCGTTGAATTGACACTATTGTAAAAATGCGATGAAATGTAAAATCAAAAAGAAGGCCAGCAAATGTTATTAATTCGAGTCATTCGTGTCTTAAGCTAACCTAAGCCCTTAACATCATTGATGAAATCTTTTTTGAATAGGCGGAGGATTGGTGGTTGTGATGGAGGGGGGATATTACAGTAGAGGGTACGAGAAAATTTAAAGATTAATCAGGGGGTACGCAAGGAAATAAAGGTTGGGAACCCTGCTCTAATTCAACCAGGTGGCGTTTATTGTCAGACTTTATTAGGTGATTCTGGCTTGTTTTTGTTATTTCTATTTCCCCTAACAATTTATACCTTGAATATTTGAATCTTCCTGTAGAGATGGTAATTAAAATATAAAATACGAATTGCGTGTAGATGTGAAATCGGGTGGCGAAGATCAAACGTCTGTAGCATGAAAGCAACTTGGAATGGGATGCCAGCTGAAGTGTTGTCCTCGTCATTTCACCAAGGTTAAAAATTGTAAGATACGTCTCTAAAAAAAATTCGTACAGCTTCATAACGGGTGTTAACCTAGCAAATCTAAATGGCAGATTTCTTCGAACAAATATACTTAATTTATTACAGACTTTTTTTAACTTCGCCTGTTTCACGTTTGTAATGATGGAAGATTTCTTGCTGTTCTATCTAGAATTCTTAAATTTTGTACAGTTGTGTTTTGACGATGATAATACAATATTTTAATCCTTTCAGAACTCAGAACTTAATTATCAGCTAATCAATTTATTTTAATTAAAGTTGATTCCATGTGAAAAGCGCCATCTGATTGTGAGTTTCAGAAAAACGTTTCATAAGGATGCTTATTATTTATTATAACTGAAGAGCTGCATGGATGAACATGTTAAGTGATAATTAAGCGAATTTGAGAAAACGAGCTTTAAAGTTTAGAGGTTACATTTTTTTTCACTCAATTTTTGTTGTTTCGGTACTTTACCGACGAAAAAGCATTCAAAAAATTTTTTTATGTTTATTGACATGGCCATATATCTTTTAATCTTAAAGAAATTTAATAATCTTCTGCACTTAACATGTTCTTCCATTGAAAAGTCAAAAAACCTTTTTGCTTAGTCGTGCAAGAACATGTTAAGTGCTTGTTTCTTTCTGCATCAACGCAACGTTCTGCAATTACTACCAGTAGATTAAATACATATGCACAATAATGAATTGGCAAAATTGTATA